>NW_019775136.1:120354-125354 GCF_001039355.2 Lingula anatina | reverse complement strand
TACCACGAAACCTCGTGTACTTAACTCAAAATTTTACTCAGAGCGGACCTTTCCCCCGGCAACAAGGGGGGTCGTTTGAACCTCCCAAAACTCCCCTGGCTGCGGCCCTTAATTGCATTCGTGTTTCTAATCTGTTTAATTGCCTTTTCAATCATTGCTCTTTGCCTCGCTAAATACTTCTCCACGATAACAGGCAAACGGAATGGGATATCTTGTGATGTAGCATTGGTCCTTTTTTCTTTTGTTTTGTTGTAAATGACCGGAAAACTTTCATATCCTAGATCTGCGATGACATCCTTGCATATATCGTCTATTCGTGTGGCCACACCCAATGGAATGTTGTATTTCCATGAGTGGGCAGTCTCGGAGGAGTTTTGTTTGTGCGTTTCAAAACGAAATGCCCGATGGGTATCATTTCGACTCTTTTGTCCTAAAATCATCGGAATGCTTCTTGTTTGTACTGGCAAAGGAATTCTGAATGTACTTGTAGTTAATACTGTTATCTCCTTTGTTTTATTTTGACTGCGTTCACTACCATGCATTGTGTTATTTTTCAACCACTTTTCCACGGCAGGTGAGAGTTCCATGCCCAGAAAGTTATAGATGTTTACACCCGACGCTATTGGATCTAGTGCAATATCTTCATAGCGTACCTGCATAAAACGACCTGGGTAGACCCGTTCCAGTCGTTTCTGTTCTCTAATATTCATCTCCATCTCATGACAACGCGTGTGAGCTTCAAAGTCAATGTCGCACTGTATTTCTCCCGCGTTTATTCTAGAGAACAGGGAAGCCCTGGGATCCCGTATAAGGTGTATGATTACAAGATTTGGATGTCGTTCCAAAAGGGGAGCCAAATCTGGCATACTAAGGCGAAGAATCTTGAAGGCTTTGAAAGTGGTGTGCTTCGCACATGCGGCTTGAAGGTGTTGAACACACGTTTCTTTGTGTTTTTTAACTCTATCGATACAGTTTCTATACTTGCGTAGCTGTTTATGCCTTCCAACGTCGATAAAAAAATGATGGTCTGGAGGATCGCTGGCAAGCACTTCAAGAGGGACGTCCGACATTTGACAGCGAAGGAGACTGTCAACAATATCAACCAAGAAACGGGTTTTTAAACCATCTGGCGGTAGAATTCTGTAATAAAAATAATATATATATATATATATATATATATATATATATATATATATATATATATATATATATATATATATATATTTTTTTTTTTTTTTTTGTGGGGAAGATACATTCACAAAGCCATCCAGAGAGAGAGACATGGAGTCTCTGAATCGAAATATTTTATGATCTTAAAACCGATAAAAGAAGGGGGGAGTGTAACTGAACTGGAGACAAAATAATCTGATCAGCGATTTTACCGTTTAGTTCCATTAGGGTAAGTGACTCCTTTCACTTTGGCCCCATACTTCAGTTTCCCGTGTACAACTCCCCACAGGGGCTCGAACAAATAGAATGCCTCTGGATTCTGATTAAACAGTTCCCCCAACATTGAAGATCCGCTACGCTGATAAGAGAGAATAATGACCGATCTGGTACCATTGACAGGTCTTGCTACATTCTTTGCGCTTTGATATTGGTGGAGTGTTCGAATGGAAAGTCCTTAAAAAGATATTTATAGTTTTTAGATATCCTGAAATATTATTTCTTTCATTCATTTGTCATGGCGTCTTGTATCAAGTTATATGTATCTTAAAAAGAAAAAAACGCCCAGCCCGTCCTTCAAATACCCCCCTCAGCGTAGTTCACCTAGGTTCATGTTTGCGGCTGATGAGTCGGTGGTTCCAGCAGCTCCAGAGAGACATTTGTTGTGTGAGAGGTGGCCCCATCTTGCTGGTACCACTGGTGCCCCCTCTCTTTACACCTCTTCCACGGCTCACGAGCTCCAATCCATGCCACGATTTTTTCAGAGCCAAACGCATTCCCTCATCCTCGACCCCCAGATTTTTGGAGGTATTTGAAGGATCGAGTCTACAGGAACAAAACCCCACCCCATCCCTGCCCCATCAGAGCATCAATTAATGAAGAAATCAGAGCTATACCAAAGGAAGAATGAATGTAAGTCATCGACAACTTCGCCCGCAGAAGTCAAATACATGTATGTGTCTTTAGCAGAACGGAGTTTACGAGTGAGTTTGTTGGTAGCATATTCCATAAATGACGATAAAATCTTTGCCAGTAGAGCTAGTGACTCGTTGTTTGTTTCAGTAGATTTGCTAATGTCTTTAAGTTTCAGAAATATATGAGTTGCATATAGTATAAAAAAATAAATGGCGTCTACGTTCTCGAGTTACTTTTATAATGGGACACCGTGTATATATCGACTTTTGAAAAATAACCATTATTAATTTATTTCAAAAGTTAAAATCCCGTCATTTTTATGTTTTAACCAATTTTTACCGATAGCGAGACACAGAACTAATTTCCTATTCCCTAGCTGTGATCTAGACCCCTGTCTATTTTCCACTTTATATTTTTAGACGGGTTAAATCGATCGATTAAAGCATATTTTATTTTTTTTNTATGAGTTGCATATAGTATAAAAAACTAAATGGCGTCTACGTTCTCGAGTTACTTTTATAATGGGACACCGTGTATATATCGACTTTTGAAAAATAACCATTATTAATTTATTTCAAAAGTTAAAATCCCGTCATTTTTATGTTTTAACCAATTTTTACCGATAGCGAGACACAGAACTAATTTCCTATTCCCTAGCTGTGATCTAGACCCCTGTCTATTTTCCACTTTATATTTTTAGACGGGTTAAATCGATCGATTAAAGCATATTTTATTTTTTTTCCTTACCTTGAAGTGCGTCTTTTTCCATATGTTCTAAATTGGGTTGGAGATTTAGCAGAATGTATGTTGATATTGCTACGTGTGTCACAACCAGAATGTACAGCATCCGTCGAAAGTCACGTCTTATCTCCATGTTTGTGTTACTACTCTACCTTATTAAAGACACAGAATGAATAAATACATGACGTTCATATTTGAAGCACGTAAAATTCAGAATTCCCGTTCTACATGTATATTCAAACCAAATGCAGGTTCTATATTGACATTTCATGTTGATTACATGTATCAGCCCTTTTCCTGGGAGTATCCATAACGTGAGACCACTGACAAATTATTATAGTGATATACCACGTGCAGAAAGATGCTGGTTCCCGAAGTTTAGGTCTTATGTAGACAGTATTGCACACCAGATATATCAAAGGGGTAATAGGGATTCTAAAAACACTGAGGACAAACTAAAGTTAACTTAATTTCACAATGGACCATGTATGTCTGTAATTGTGACCCATGTAGGCCTACAAGTATTCTTAAGGGAAAAGTGGAAATCATGGATTTCTCAAAATATTTTAAGATGCACACTTACCCACTAGGTATACATCATAGGGGTAATAAGGTTAAAGTTAACAAACCTAATTTGATAATGAAATCTTTATCAACCTGGCAGCAGTTGAATTCCCATGTACTAGTCGGCTGACTAGTATTTCTATGGCTAATAACAGCCATCTTGGATTTTCTCAAACTGTTCAAGAATACATGCTTGTTATTCACAAGACTGGGGTGACAAGGATGTAAAAAACACTGACAAACAAACTAACTTTCACTTCATTTCAGAATGGCATGCAATTGTTGAAACCTATTTATGCCTATGGAAAATGACGGCCATCTTGGAATTTCTTCAAATGCAAAATCAAATAATAGGGGTATTGAAGATATGGAAAACACTTAGAAACAAAATTAATTTGATGACGGGCACTTTAACTCCCTGAAGTTGGGGTAGTAGTTGTCACCATTACATCTTTGTTCCTAAGGCAAAAGCGGAAGGGAGTAATAAAGATGTGGAAACCACCGACAAAAATCATCCTCCAAAATATCCACTATATCCCCTGGTAACCTGACTATTAATATTTATTTCTGAAACTGAGCAAGCCTTTGAAACCTTCCGATGCTTACGACGTTTTGTTTTGTGGTCTTCAGCTGAACTCAAGCGTAGAGAAAAACACAAAGACGATAATAGTTTTGGAAAAAATATCCTGAATACTGAAACCTGCCTCGAAATCGTGCTTCCCTGGAACTAATGGCAGCTGTTGATTGTTATGGGCAAGATTTTTTTTCAAACATCTCAGCACTATACTGTCTGAGCAAATATATTATATTTCTATTATATTTTTTTGAGCAAATAATTGAAAAAATTATAACAGGTCTCTCTCTCTCTCTCTCTCTCTCTCTCTCTCTCTCTCTCTCTCTCTCTCTCTCTCTTATTAGTTCACTGTAAATTTACTGCAGCCCGAAGTTTGAGACAGTCCTTTGACAAGCAATGTCGCGACCGTGATTTCAAGGCTGCGTGCCGGTGTAACGAAACGGAGGGTCCGCCTCCATTTAATTAGGGTTTGTTAGGCTTACCTGTACAAATGAATGGGAAGCGGACTCTCTTATCATGGGATACTCTCTGTCACATTACACCGGTGTCAACATGTAAAGATACGAGATTTCTGAAAAAACAGTAGTATTTTATGCTCATAACCGTTAGAAAGAAGCACACAGCTGCATTTCAAGCCGAATAACCGAACTATGGATACTTACCATTTGTAATTTAAGGACTGGTGGAAAACACTGAAAAAGACTTTCAACAGAATTACGCGCACGAGTTGATAGGAGTTGATACCCAAGTAAAACACGTGCAGATACTGAATAAGTATTTATCTTGTTTCATTTCATCGTATTTTAATCTGTTGCCATTATATATCACGTCAAATTAGCCAGCTCCGAATTAAAACTGCCACTCCTTGTCTCACTAGTGTATACGGCAGGTTAACATATTCCACATACACTGATGGACAAATGTTAAGCAACACCTGTATTTTTTATATGATGATTTTTGGACATTTCAGGAGTCTAAATTTTTTTCCGTGTAACTACACAAATGGTTAGTTAAACTGGAACGATGAGTACCTTATCTG
>NW_019775136.1:61256-118832 GCF_001039355.2 Lingula anatina | reverse complement strand
TTTTCCCCCCCCCCCCCCCCCCCCCACACACACACACACACCATTGGTCTGGTGCCATTTGACTACTTCTTTACTGAACCATCGTGTAATATTGATAAACCAGGTACGCCAACTCCACCTATGCCATGTATCTTTGCAATTACTACACGTGAACTATATTTGTATTATCAAAGGGCCGTTTCGAAAATTGGTTAAAAATTTTATCCAAAAATTTGGTCTACATCAGGATAAGATAAATTCACAGTAGGCCTAGTTCAGGGCCCCGTAATTCGAAAGCATGGCGCATTGCCACCTAGCACAAGCGTCTCGATTCCATAACTCGCCCCATATGGGGGCTATGGAATCGAGAGTCTTGCGCTCGGTCGCAACGCGCGATGCTTTCGAGTTACGGGGCCCAGATATTTAAAGTTGGGTCCGAGTATTGAACGTTGGTTCAAAACATTAGCCACGTCTTATATCACGCGCTATATTTCATTTAGGTATACATACTTATTGCTCTTTCAGAAAATTAGTAGGGCTCGATGTAACAGACAGGGACACAAGTAAAGATACTTGTACTGTACAAATTAAAGCTTAACGAGATTCTCGTTCTTGAAATATGTGTAGAGAAAAAGTGTTGTTTAACTTTTGGTCGCCCGTGTATATCGAACAAAAAGAACGAAAGAAACCCCACCCAGTTATTGTTCTAGACTTATATCACATTTTATTACAATATCAGAATAATGTACATTATTCAAACCATTACATCCGACCAGTCAACTGATTCTAAAAAGGGGGTGGGGGCTAAACCTCAAAAACGGTATTAACATTTGGCCTTTTTTCTTTTGATCCAAACCACACATTTTCCTCCGAACGAGACGTCAATTGACATTTTAGCGTTCATACTACTATATCCATAGAGAGCCCTCATAGGGGTGATATGACGCTTGTCACCACGATGGAAATATCGTTACATACAAGTACTTTGATAGCCACGCCGAAAGATTTTTTCCTTTTATTATCATAGATCTATATGTATTATTTTACTACCTTTTGTTACTTTTTTTCTTTTGGTAGGTTAATTTCACTTAATGACTATGACAATTGGCAATAACAGACCCGTCTCCCGACTTTTCAAACTCTGTTAAGCAAAGACATCGTCAGATTTTGATCGATACAGCATCTATCGTATTCATCAGAATAAAGAATGGAGATTAAACAAACTTGCCCCCCAAAGTCTTGTGATAAACTCAGTAAAACTCCTAATCTTTTAAGAATATTTGGCGAAAAATCAACGGCCCTGGAAGCGAATCTAATAAACTAATGTATTGTATTTCTAATCAGAGACTTTACACTGTGGACTATGGCACACTACTACAACTTTTGATAAAATATTTATTTACACAAAATTACTAGACAAAACTAAACATACTTTTTCACTTTGATCCCACTAAAAACTTTTTTTCAAAAAAAAAAAAAAAAATGCATTTAATCATCCAAAAAAAGATCATACATTATAGCTGTGCATTTGTCAACTTATCAATCATATTCTTGAAATTAAGATGTCTCTAAAAAGGCTCCATTACTATCAATTACAATTTGATTATTCAAGAGGGCAGTCCATTTCCCATACAGGTAAGTAAAACCATAAAAGAAATACAAAAAGCAGATCAAGTCACCAGGACAATGTCACAGATCCAGGAAACCAAGAAGAAGGCCAATGGGATGTTATAGGCCCCTGCCTGTTCTTTTTTCTTTCTGGATTGGTCATGAATAATGACACCAACCGATCACATCGTTGCTGAAAGAATGTCAGGTACACCACAAGCCAGGTGCTTTCTAGTTAAATTCAAGTTCAGATCCATTAAGGGCCAGTTCTATATAGGCTGGTATACTGTCATAGAATATTTCAGGGGTAATCTGAATAACCTGGTTTCATCATTATTAACATATTCATTGAAGCTGTCTTCTATCCAGAGCATCCTCTACATCCACAGTGAACACACTCCACAATACGACCCTGAAATATAAAGCGAATGGATGATAAATGTGTAACTAAACTTCTTTGAAGATGTGGTGGTCATTCATATGGAAATGATAAAGAACAAAGGGCTTTAGGATTGTAAAGCGTATCCCTTACCAGTTTTCAAATAATCAACAAAATAAAGCATAACAATAGGGGAATCATACATTGTCTAAGCTTTGAAGTATGAAAAAGCATTATCCTATTTTACATGTGCCTCGATATGCTACCTAATTTGAGACAAGTAAGTCACTACATTAATAACTGGTGATGAATGGCCTCGTTTTAGATGAAATGCAGTGCATTGAGAAACTTTTAAAGAAATGTTACCCCTTTCATTCATCTAAATAGATTAGTGCCATTTGTTGTCGTAAGATGGACTGCGGTACATTCATATAAACCAAATTGTCAGATTTTGTTCATTACAGTCATGCAGCTGCATAGTGGCATCATTACCAACTGACAAACGTATGATTTCTATTTAACATTACAGGACTGCGTTTTCAGGTGCACCATTCCTCTCTAATACCTTCATCAATCTTCTCACCTGTTGTCCCACAGTTCATATAAAACCATTTGACTTGAAATTATCTACAATTAGATCCAATTTTCTTCGAGGATGTTGTCAGGATTTTGCCATCACCAATATATCACTGGGATAAAAACCCACAATGCCAGAACAACAAGACGTGGGTAATTAGCATCTACCGACATGCTAAGCCCATCCTGTTAACATTGCTTAGAGCAAAACAAGCAAAGGCATCATATGGCAGAGCAAAAAGAACTACTTGGTTTTCTTTTCAATATATGTGTGTGTGTGGTAAACATAAAGTATTAACAGCATGTAAAAATAAACTATAACTTGTCAAATTTATTTAATCACTTTGGCAAAGTTCTTTTATGAAAATAAATAAATACATAAAAAATTAAATTATAAATAAATAAATTTAAAAATGCATAATTTTGCTTTGTGATATCTTACCTCTTCCAATTTGCTTTTTGGTACCCTGCAGATGCAATTTGTTCCAAAATTAGTGTCCCTTGCCTGTATACACCTCAAACAGCATAAGTTTTCATAGCCTTGTTTTTTCCATTTAGCAATAAGGCGGGCATCAGCAAGGTTCTCCTTAATGCAGTAATCGTATAGTTCTATAACAAAAATATAAAAAGATCTTAGTACAAAAAAGTCATTATTTCCCCTATTCTTCTTATATATAGGGTCCAACATAATATTTAATCATTTTTAGTGATGACAATAAAGTATTAATTAAACTTCTTCTTCTTCCTTCTTATATATATAAATTCCCCCCTTTTAAATTCGCTACATGGTTTACTTTGCCACGTGAAACTTTTTAGTCCATGTAAAAGACATCTTACCTTTACTTATTGCTTTTCTTTTGTGATATAAATCAAACACATAGCGAGATCTCTGATGATGGATCTTGAACACAGGCCACAGGGTTTCTACTTTACGTTTTCCTTCATGGGGATCTGTCTGAGCTGAAAAAAAATTTAATTTATATCCTGGCATGTAAGTTTATTTGTGATTAAAAACATTTTCAGTATCTAAGTACACAAATTAAAGAAATAAAAGGTAAACGTGAATCCATATGGGTATTATATTAGCATAAAAATTATTGATTTTATTTCAATTCACTGTGTTAATTGTGTTAGGCAATAGTGTTGTGACAGTTGAGAAAAACCACTGCACTTCCCAGTTACTTAGATTGCTCATAAGTTAACAGCCTAATTTGAATATATTGATCATGATGGATTACACAGATTTGTAACTTGTTGACTTATACTTTGAAAGCCCACAATTCGTAGTGCAAATGAATTCAATGATTAAAACGATTTGCCCTAGCCATTTCCATTTAACAAAATTGACTAATTAGTTCAGATGTCACGAAATAATGCCAGAGATTTAATGTATATTGCAATTACTACTAAAAACTTTGTGTTGATTCACCATGTTTTAATACTTAATTCTATTTCACTTCACTCCATTTCCAATATTCATTACACTGGGTGGTACAAACTGAAGTAAATGTGGTACTACTACTACTCTACTAGCAGAAATGGGAAAGGAAAAACTTTCTTCAGATTACTTACCTTCTCTCATTTTTTGATCCAATTCATCTAGCGTAGGTTCAATAAGTTCCCATCCCTCTGGAGGAGGCTTCTTACTTTTTCTCACTTTTCCCATGTCTGTTTATGGCCGTTTAAACTACCTGTTGTGAGACTGCAAATATTACGTTCTTTCTTCACGTTATTCTTCAGGAAGTGGTAAAGTAGGCACTGCGCAGACTCGGACAGAATTGTGGGATGCTGAAGAGCCCATCCGGTTTTTCTGGTGTGGTGCAATTCACTTTGTCATATTTTCCTTCTTTACTAGTCAAGTAAAATGCCGAGAGGTAAGTTAACCGTAAAAATGTTAAGAAATTCTAAAATGAGGTTGAAAAAGTATTCATTTTTTAATCAGTAGGCATGTTGTTATGTAAAATAAAGCATTAATCCGACACAACAGTGCTTACACTAAAGCAAGTTCTTCACATGGTTCCGACTTCCGAGTTCAACATTCTAGTTCTACCTCAATTTAAAGTAGGCAGTTGATTTAAGCTGTACATAAGAACCTTCAGATCTAGTAAATCAGATCTTGGATCGACCCAGCTGCTTGTGTTATTTTGTCAAACTGTTTATGTCTAGCATACATTTTAGACGTTTTTACATGTTCACCACACTGAGTGATAATGGATGAGGGATACTGAATATGTGCACTTCATGGGGGCGTCTCGATAGTCCGAAGGTTCATTGGTCCGAAAAGTGGTAACATTTTCATCGATTTTTTAATCAAGGGTTCATTGGTCCGAAGGTTCTATAGTGAACTTTCGGACCAATGAACCTTCGGACTATTGAACCTTCGGACTATCGCTACGGCCCCCACTTCATTACCACTGAAATTAAAACAACAAACGAGCCCCAGTGATGCTATTCCACATTGTTCATTATTGAATGCATTAAAAAAACAATGAACAGTTCCCAACATTCATTTAAAAATACTGGTTTTTAATATTGCATTAACTTTGTGCTATTAAGGTGGAAGCAGAGGGAAGAAATTTTCCCATAAGGGACAGAGACGACATTTCACAGATGCAGAAGATTTAAAGGCACAGCGTGAAGAAGATGAGAAGAGGAAGCACTGGAGGGTATCCTTTACTTACATATTTTTGTATACGAAATAAAATTTTCAATTTGAGGACCCACTGCATTTAGAATCCATCAGCTACTGTATTTTTGATAAAGAAACCAAATATTTACACATTCTGTTTGTCTTAATAGCTAACTAATTGAATATTGGACCCTAGGTGACACCTACCACTTACTATATTTTTATTGTATTATATAAAATAGAGAAATCAGGGTCTTCCTAGTGATGAGGAGTCAGAAGAGGAGGAAGAAACAGGGGCCAGTGAAACCAAGGCAACAAATAAAAAAGAACATGGAGCACCAGGTGAACTGCCTCCATCTTCCAGTGAGGAGAGCGATAGTGATGACGACGAAGTAGGTGATAGGGATTGTTTTGCGTTTGAATTGTTATTCTTGTGATATTTTCAGTGACTACATTGATATAGCTTAGTTTATGAGATAATGGGCTGCTTAGTGTTTTGATTGTGAGAATTATTATGTCATAGTACTTAAAGAACAGGATATACTATATTTTAGGCACATCATTCAGTGGGTGATCTATGTATGAATTCCAGAGCAAAAAAGTGACTGTGACTGAATAATTTATTAATATTATCGCAGTAGAATGTTACACATGATAATATTATGACCATTTTTTTTACCCAGAATAAAAAGGCAAAGGGTATTTCCTACCTCATCCAAGGAGAAATACATAATCCAAACATTGGAGGAAAAAGAAATAAAAAAGTTACAGACTTGAATATGGATGATGCTCCTAAGACAACATTATCCAGGAGAGAAAAGTAAGTAAGATTGTTATATAATCTGTTCATAGTTTTTCTTTTTATATCTGATCCATTAAGCTTTGTGGGCAGTGGATGTATATAACATATGAAAATTGACATTGAAGAGAGGAACTAGAACTTTATCTATTCACAGTTTTTCTTCTTTGTACAACTCTCTTCGTTTGACACACCTTCAAGTTAGCCTTATGGGTTCGGAATGTATGTGACATTTTGAAATTGTCATTGAAGGGAGGAACTAGAAAAGCAGAGAGCAAGATTACATTATCAAAAACTTCACAAGGAGGGAAAAACCGATGAAGCAAAAGCAGATTTAGCCAGGTTAGCAATCATCAAAAAGCAAAGAGAAGAGGCAGCAAGAAAAAGAGAGGAAGAACAGAAAGGTATTTTTCCAGTAGATATTTAAAATTTGTTTATTTGAAGTTGTTTTTGGGTTGTAAATATTCTTTCTTATGTGTTTACTTTTTATTGAATCAAAATACAAAGTTGGAGGGAAAAATCCTTTCCAGCACATGCAAGCAAAATAAGCCAGATAAAACTAATTGTTCCTTAGGATAGAGTCACTTATGTTGACAAAAAGAATTTCTATTGTTGTTTATAAAGATAAGTCTGGTAAACTCTCTTTGCTGTTAGTCTTTAAGCACAAATGGAAATGATTCAATTTCATTGTCCCACTTAATGTTATATATTATGTTTTCTAGCAAAGGAAGCTGCAGCCCAGAAGACATGATGCTGGATAACATTGTGACTCTTTATAACAGCCGTTTGTACTGCTCATAGTTACGAATTTCTCAACTTCAACATGTCATATAATACAAAAAATGCATGAAACGCGTGAAAAATAATACCTGTGAGAAGATGAAAAGCAAAGTGATGAAAAATGGGAAATAAAATACCTGGAACAAGAAAAATGGTAAATAGTGGGAGTTTCTTAGCACTTCTGAATTTCCCATTGGGACAATGGTGTTCATGTGTAAAACGCGGTGCTGGAGGAAAGTATCCAAGAAGTGTATTCTAAACCATTTAGAATAATTAGAGGTCGTTGGAGGCATATTTCATTGTAGTTTATTCTTCATATAAGACCATTTTTCTGCTGTCATGTATTTATATTCATGTGCTGCTTTAAGATTGTGTAAAAGAAATTTTTTGGGCGGAGGAAAATAAAAGGATTTGGTCTTGCAAAATTTCTTTTTTCTGTGGATTGCTTCCAGTTTAAAATTGCTGTTGTGTATTTAAATAGCTTGAACATTGTGGAAGTCTTGTTTTAAAAATAAGGCAGATATTCAGACTTCTTGTTTGAAGATGTTGAGATATTCTCTTTAAATTTGTACCAAGTAGAATTCACATTGTAATATCACTTGCTCATATAGACAGTATAAGGATAATCCGTGTATTTATAATACATTAATCACGTTTAATTGCAACTTTTCATTCTCCAACATTAGCAATAGATGTGTTATTTACCTACTTGCGACATATGTTTAGGAGCATGGCATGAATTTATCAGTCAAATGTATCAAGACTGGGTCAGAAAATATTTGTAGAAATGTTCTGCATTTAACCAGACCAGACCAGATCAGAGACATATTTAAAATAGGAGTTATAGTAGTCGTGATAATGGGACTTTAAATTATCTGCAT
The DNA here is from genome assembly GCF_001039355.2 of Lingula anatina. The sequence goes on along the minus strand of NW_019775136.1, from coordinate 111,201 downwards.
GTGGCTAATTTTCTTTCTGTTTACCTGGCTCTGTTCTATATTTTAGGACAAATATTGTCAAATAAAAAAATGTCATTTTAATGATTTTTGGTTAGTCCTACAACCAAAATACAAAGGAGTGTTAATTGTAGACACTTTGTTGGAAGTCTGCTATTAAATTAATGAACTTCTAGGTAACCTCAAGATGAAATGAGAATTTAGTACATCATGATCACAGCACCTCTGACTTGACTGAGGATAACAACTGAGCAGGGTTTTTGTGTAATGAATTTTTTAATGAAAAACTATTGCACTTATACACCAAAGTTTTTCTTACAACCATAATGCAATAATAGTGCAAAAAGCAATATTTATGTCCACCCGTTCTTTCAGGTCATGGAAAAATCTATATACAGCTAAAACCAATAAATAAACTCACATCAGATTCTTAGGTTTAAAACGTTTACCTGTAAAGTTATCAATTTATGCTTTTTTGCAACACAAAACACTTCAATCTTAACTTACAAATGGTTTCATCTGGCTGAAAAAAAAACCCCCACAGTTCCATGCTCTCAGCATTACCAGCACTAAGAATTTAAAAACTTGTATTTTCTGATTGTATATCATGCCAGCACCATCACAGAAGGGTCCAATTAAATTCACCTCTTGTTTGATTCAGCACCAATGTATAAGCATGTCAGTATTGGAATATGCCTTTAAAATGAAAGTCAAAACCACAGTTACAAAAACTTTTTAATTGGTCATAAAAGTTTTAAAATTCATCAATTTTCACCTAGAACTTGAAATCCAGGAATACCAGCAAAGCTTTCTGAATCTGAAAGGAAAAAATTCTCATGTAAGTGAGAATGAAAAAGGCAATCAATCATTGCATTAAGTTATTATCTACCAAAATACAACTGTACTCTTCACAGAATTTCATAATTGTTCAAATATTATAAGTTTCATACTTAGAGATTCCTGTGTTAGCATTCTCTGTTTCTCAGACAGAATACATTTGCATGAGAAGACCCAATCTGGAGGGGACCATTCTGCCCACTGAAAAAAAATTCCGTCAAACTTATAATAAAATCACAAAATGTCGTTTCTCTTCAATATCCAAAATACAGCTACTCCTCAACATACTGACAGCCTAAAATGACTAGTCAACAAACTGACAAAAGTTATCACAAGACCACATTTTGCCTCTCTTAACTTTTTTTAAATAAATATAAAAAATATATATTATCATTTTTCAAAAACAATACTGTATTACCAAATAACCAGTAACATAACATACCAACCTCTTTATTAGGTGGATGATAAATACAGTGAACAGGTACTTTCAAGTCAAGAGTTGGAACTGCATCAACAGAAACTTCCACTTGCACATTGTATTCACACTGGAATGTCACAGATGATATTCTTCTAGTTATGATTTTGATCTTTTTCTGTACATTTTTTTAGTCAAATGTGAGAAGGAAAGGTGGCTGTAGCATAAGATTTACTTTTTGCTATCTGATAAAAATTGAGGCCAGACAATGCCTTTACAAAAAATGTGTGTTTTATGAATGCTCTGCGTACATAACGTACTTTGAAATTAGCCACATTTTTTTCAAGCCACTTCTCTGCTTGTCATTTTCTATTCCCTTTTTTTCTAGGAAACTAAAATAAATTGCTTACAAAAGAGGTGAATTAAACTCAATAGCCAAATTACTTCACAATGTTAATAGAACCTTACATGTATGTGCTCTCCATTGGATGTTGATGCTATTTCATTGGAGTTCAATGTATTGTCTGCTACTGCCAATGGTATAAACACTTTACTCAAACCTCTGAAAGCAATATCACAACATCTATCAATGGCAACAGATAATCAATTTCAGTAGTCGTTGCACAAAATCTTTTCGATCATTGGACCATTTCTTTTAATTAGTTAGCAGATAGTGATTATGTTAAACAAGTGAGATGTAAAATGAGGATTATTTTCAATTTATTACAGACTAAAATATTAGTACATATGAGAATCTACTGAAATATCAAAGGAGAATACAGAGCTACCCTTCACCCATTGCTAATTGAATAACAAATTTCTCTTAATTTTGTACTCTACAGGTAATGGATTATACCATCAATGCAAAATGTTTGTTATCAAATGCCTTTACTTTGTTTAAGCTATGAAATGACCAGTAAACACTGCACAATACTTCTCCAAAAGTTTAGGATTCCTGCCCTCCAATATCTTTCCCCACACTGTCCTTGTTCCCCCCTCAGGTTGAAATGTCAACAGCCCATGTTGTGGACTCTTGGCACTAGCTGTACTGGAGTTGGAGACAGTGCTGGTTGATCTGGGCCTCTTAAAGGCAAGATTCAAATCTCGTATCAGCTGGAAAATTTACGGAAAGTTTCATGACTATACAACACTGCAAATATTGTAAATTTGATACAGAAATAAAAACATGAGCAGAAATATTGTAGAAAAAAGATATTCTTCACCAGTCACAGCACATGATAACAGAGGTGTTTTAAAGGTATGATTGACAAACCTGCAGTGCACAATATATATTTACAGAGAAAAAAGAAGATATGCACTATATAAGCAATTTATATTAGGTTATGTTTTTAAAACATGTCCAGATTATGAGAATAAAAAATGACATCTGATATAGCAAACCTTTATTGTTATTTTGTTTATTCTTTTTGAAGTACGATTTTCAACACCTAAATTAAGGACAGCTGTCTCACCAGCATGATATGCTGAACGATTTAATCTGGAAAAATAATGAAAATTGTAAATTTTAAGGCAAAGGTCAAATCAATGTTTAAAAAAAGCAGCATGACAATAAACTAGGATATGGTTTTGGAAATTTTTTCTTCAGTAACCCACAATAACTTCATCTTATTGACATTTATTTGATCCACTGTATTCTAATGCATTTTGCAGATCATTTTAAGGAATTAATTCAGGATGAATGAAATTCATTCCTTATAATTATGATCCTTCATCGTTGATCTAAAACGTGAACATTTCTGTTTACACCTAATTGGAGTTTAATTGTTATATGGCATGTTTAAGTCATGTGTTACTAGGCAATTACAATTTTTGAGCACTAAATATTAAGAATCAGAGAATTAACATTTTGACAAGACTGCTTCAACTGAAACATTGTAAAATTCTGCTGAAACTCACTTGGCACTGACTGTTAATAAACCCTTCAGTAATCCAAACATTCTCCTGACCTCACAAGTGACCTTGACTGGGTCAGGGTCATCTATCTTGTTTAAATCTGGCACTGCCTGATATATGACAAGAGGCTGTGTAGTCTGGAATGTAGCAGGATTTATTATTTATACTGTTTACATTTCTACACGATGCTTTCATTACAAGCAAAATGTGTTTTGACTTGAAATCTAAAAATATGTGTCAAAATTCTAATCCATTTGCATCAAAATTGTGATAAAAAGCTTTAATGTGATAAATGTGATAAAAATACAAGGCTTACAGTCATTTCCAAATATGTTATATAAAAACTGCTTCAATTATATTTAGATCTATATAACCTTTATACTTTCTGCTCCAATAACCTCAGCAGTCACATAGTATTCCACCAAACCTGACCATTTTGCTGGTTCACAACCAGAAAGAGAGAATGTGCCTGGGTGAATAAAAACAATTATTTAACAATTAGACATAAACACCAAAGCTGGAAGGTATGCATGCATCACATAAACCAAAGTGGAAAATGTGGAGAAAAAGGTTTGACCAATTAAGGCAGGCAATAAACTAGGCATTGACAAAGGCATAGACAAAGGCACAGGCAAAGGTACAGACATAGAGGGACAGACATATAGGGTGCGGTCACAATGAAGCTGTTATACATCATCATAACACATACTGCTAGGTACATTGTAGTTCAAACTAACCCAGACAGGACTCTCGCTGAATGCAATCAGATTAAAAGATTAACATGCTTCCTCTTGTTTCCTAATATTATCACCAGCTTTTCTGTATTCTAGTCAAGGCCAGGAGGCAGGTTAATCTGTTTGCATTCAGTAAGGCTGTATTCCCAGAGCTTTTAGATCGATCTATCCCCGCAGGGAGTCTCACTAGATTACTGTCAGATAATCCGGCTTAAATGTCCGTCCCGCCTACTACAAGCTGTAAGGGGGTAATTAACTTTCGTGTCCGCACGGCTAACAGCTATTTAGCGTGAACCCCCAGGGAGTTAGGTCGATCTAAAGTAGATCGATCTAATCTCTGGAAATGGGGTCTAAGGCTCTATTCCCATAGATTTTAGATTGATCTATCCCCGCGGGGAGTCTCACTAGATTACTTTCAGATAATCCGACTTAAATGTCCGTCCCGCCTACTACGAGCTGTAAGAGGGTAATTAAGTTTCGTGTCCGCCCGGCTGACAGCTATTTAGCGTGAACCCCCAGGGAGTTAGGTCGATCTAAAGTAGATCGATCTAATCTCTGGAAATGGGGTCTAAGAGTCCCATAGGGATTACTGTAATTTGAACAAACTTATACGACAGTTTCATGGAGATCGCACCCATAAACAGTACCTGGTATTTCCTGAGGTAGAGGATACTGAAATGGGTACATGTACTGCCCACGAGGGATGGTCCCACCTGAAATCAAATGGGCAAAATGTGATATCTGTAAACAATTACAAACTTCACACGCTATACATAAAACCTTTTTGGTGGTTAAACACCAATAAAGCATACAATACAAAATCAATGTAGTCTTTCACAAGGTGTTACTGGCAGACTTGAATTGACCACATGAATGTTCCTCTTCAGGGGCGGATTTAGGCCGTCTTCTGGGTCTTCTGGAAGACGGTCAGATTTTCAAGTTTACATTGTCAGCCATCTAATGTTTTCTGTCGGAAGACGGTCAAAAATGGAAGATGGATCAACAAAGATAATGTGGAAGACTGTCAGAAAATATCTCTGGATCCACCCCTGCTCTTAATTTTATCTTTGTTAAGTACTGTATGATAATGTTATGTAGTTACATGTAGAACATGTCTATTCAACAATTCAGAAGACAATTAGCTGTATCTAAATTCAAAGAAAAAATCTTACTGGTAGATTGGTAGAGCTTAAAATCACAGTTAACATATTCTTGATGGCCCTTCACACGTTCTAATGCTGCACTCTCTCCAGATGAAGTAGACTGAATGTCTTCAAACCAATCTGAAAGAACACTTTATTACATGAACCATATGGTCAATTAGATTTTTCTCAAGTTACTTGTGTTTCAACAGTTTTATATAGAAGTAAAAGTCATAAAACTAGTACACGCATCACTGAGGAAATCCTAGGGAGTCTCAGAGAAAAATTTTTCTATTTATCTCCAGAAAGAAATATTTTCCAGAAAATACTCTTCAAAAAGGAAGCAATTTTGCACATCATGTCTAGTGGTGATTCAGTACAAATCTCAGGGTACATGCATCTCTATTATTCTGCATTCTGAGTCCAAGATTTTTTTCCTGGCACTTTTCAAGTGTTGTGTTGTTGGTCAACACAAATTTTTTTGTCTCTTGGTAAGAACAACAACCTTTTATGTGACAAAGATTGTGCCTGCCCAAAAGAAAAAAAAACTCACACTTTTCATATCCTCTGATCTTCAGCTTGATGCCATGTCCGCTTGTTGGTGATCTTATTATCAAATACACAACTCTAAAATAGAAATAATAGTCTATATTTGATTTAATGTAGACCTATATACGTAATTCTAGTTAACTCACTTCACATGGAGTGAGGAGATTGTATATTTTCATGCAGGATACAACTCCTTGAATGGAATTAGCACACATTTCCATATGCACTGACAACACAGCTAGGTACTGATAGATACTAGAAGTAACATCCATGTACTATGCCCCAAACCTTCTCTGTCTCTGATTTTGATTTTTTTTTTTTTTTTTTTTGTAAATTCAGCCTTAATTTATATACATATGTGGTTGACTAAATTAGTTCTATTTTCTAAGCTATTTAAGTAAATAAGTTTGGTAATTAATTAATGATTATCTGATGTTTTTATTTAAAAAAAAAACCTTCAAGTTCATGCAAATACTATTATAATGAGGGCGGAGATAACTTCAGGGGTGAACATAGAAAAATCACTAAATAAATTACTATAATTAACTTATACAGGTTATACAATGTACATGTAAGCAAACAAATTCTTTGCTACGAGATATAACATGGGTTTTCCGTTAGTCAAAATGCATCATAAATTGTGAAATTTGTCAGCTCATCAACTATTTGTTTGTAATTGAGAATTTTCAAAACGTGAGACAAAGCTGTCCACTAATAAAATATAAAACATGGCATACAGTAACTTGAAAGTGACAACTTAGTTTTTAAAGTTAAACGTTACCCTGACACTTTTTCTCCACCAAAGTATTCCCCCTTGTCGGTACGAAGAAGAATTTGATTCATGGCGTCTCAAAATGGAGTTGTTTTGGTTTTCGTCTCATTGTAGGATAAAAAAATGCCGCATCACAATAACATACAGAAAGTAGGGTAGCGGAAATGTTTACGGTGCAGCAGTGACACCTGTCGAGATATTTACCATGACGAGCCTTTATCAAAATATTGTAGTAGACTATGTACGAACTGTCTGCAGCGGCATGATGGACGTTATATATTGATTCCAACTTTGCACACTGCTCCTGATAATATCATTGATCCAAGAAACTTTGCCAGTACGTTCTATTCACGTATAAAAAGTTTGATGAAATTTACAATTTAGAATTTTTTTGTTTATTCTACCCCCCCCCCCAAAAAAAAACAAAAAAAAAAAAAAAAAAACAAGAAAAATATTTCACATTTTGCATAACTACAATTTGCACTTAAATGATCTGTTCTCATGTGTTTAAAACGCTCCCACAATATATATTAAGTGTAGGTTATTCTGACCCAGATAGCAATTAAGCAGTTCTAACCATATAAAGAGGTGGCCAACAACTAATCGAAGTATGTTCAAATAGGCAAGATGGAATGAGTTCATTCCAACGGAGAGGGTGTCAGGTGGGGAGAGTCCATTCCAACTGAAAGGGTGACAGGTAGGGTGGGTCCATTTCATTGAAGGGGGGTCAGGTAGGGCAAGTCCATTCCATTGGGAGGGGTGTCAGGTGGGGCGAGTCCATTTCAGTTGAGGGATGTCAGGTTGGGCAAGTCCATTCAACTGACAGGTTGACAGGTAGGGTGGGTCCATTTCATTGAAGGGGGTCAGGTAGGGCAAGTCCATTCCATTGGGAGGGGTGTCAGGTGGGGCGAGTCCATTTCAGTTGAGGGATGTCAGGTTGGGTGAGCCCATGTCATCTAAAGGGGTGGCAGGTGGGAAAGGTCCATACTGTTGGAGGGGGGTGTCACATGGGTCAAGTTCATTTCATTCAAGGGGCGTCAGGCAAGACAAGTCCATTCCTTTAGAGGGGTGTTATGCAGGTCGAGTTCATTTCATTCAAGGGGCGTCAGTTACTTAGACAAGTCCATTCCATTGGAGGGGGTAGGTGGGTTAAGTCAATTTTATTTTAAGAGTGTCAAATTTAGCTATTTCACCACCAATGGAAGGTATTATAAAAACGGGCCCTCAAGAAGTGAAGTCAATCATAGGTGACCCTGGCCACCCAGCAAATTGTTTGTTTATATCACAAGGTATGTCATCAATACGACAACAGTCCTTAAAGGCAACTTTTTACCCATCAGCAACCCGCATTTTTAACTTGTTGAATTCGAAATTTGTGACAAAAATGCAGTATGGAATCAGAAATGTATTTCAAATATTATTTCTAATTATTTCCAATTTATATTGTTATATCCTAACCTATAAATTTCGGGCAAATTTAGACTGTTGCCATGAAAAAAGCGTGGTGTAAGGTGACATCAAAATTGTTCATCTTTTTCATTTTTTTTTTTGTTCAAAAATTTAAACTGAAGTAAATATATGAAGAATAGGTCACAATATATAAATCAATTAAAAAAACAGAAAATCATAACCCATCAAAAGTGGACCCGTCCTGTATAAAAAATATCGAAAAATTATATCAAGGACAATTGAATTAGTTCCATTTTCCTATAGAACAAAATTTACTGTGATTTTTAAAAAGTAGGATTGTAAATTTAAACAAGTTTGATCTTTAAACGCGGTTTGTTGGAAAGTGCTTTAGCTATTTTCTCTTAGCGTGTTAAAACAGATTAAATGCTCAAATTCCATTATTTACAAGATACTGGGCATTTTACAATTCAATTTTAGATACCATTGAAAACCGTCAATCACAAAAGCGTCCAGACATTATTTACAGATCAGATATAGCGGATTGATTTTTATACAGTCAAACACGTGATAATACCACGTGAAAATTCCTCTTATCATAACTACTATCTTTTTCATCATAATTTCATAACAAAATAAAAAAAAAAAACGATTTACAAAAGTATTTATTCAGTTTTCGTATAATAGATGCACGAATGAGCGTGGTGCTCCTAGGTGTGAAACAAAGGCTAGGCACCGTGGCTGCTTGCTGAAGAATGTGCGAAATGTACTTGATCTTCTGAAAAGAAAAAAAGATAATATTTACAACCTAAGACTAAACGGGCAGGTTTTTACCATACGGATAATGCATGTAATATCACAGAGGAGAGGGTACTTGTAATCAAAATGACTTGCGTGTTTGTTGACTCGTCTGATGTTTAGATTCAGCTAGCGCAGAAAAAAAAAACTAATCAAGGTTGCCTAACGACAAAATCATGATTTTGAATTAGTTAATGATATAACTATCTGAGACCCCTCGCTAAAAAAGAAACATTGATAACACAACCCGTCTCATTATTTCTCTTGATATTAAAGGTTATAACACTTATTGTGGTACATGTTGACGCATTTCAGAGAAAAAAAACTCAGTTACATTCTCTTCTACTAATATACCTTGCGCTTGTACAATAATTGCAATAGAATTTTTTTTTCAAAAAGAAATCCTTTTAAAACCATCACAATTGTGGTCGAAAGAGTTGATAAAATTGTTGATAAAATTTGACTATGGAATTGATATGCACATTGACGGGACACACTTATCTTTGGATCAGACGCTCAGAACTGTGTCACTCATCATCTTATTAATTAATCAGTGATCTTGGTGGTAACACTTATATTTGAACACACGCCCTTTAAAATTGGGTCAAATATTCGAAAACCAATTGTCAAGGGGGTACACAAAATGATATTTTTAAACAGAGCTAAAAAGTGCAGAGCTAAAAGATTCCAAGCAAACTAAAGTTATCATCAAAAGTCAGAGCACCGTTCATCTCGTACATTTGGAGTCCCAATGAATTATAACCAATAAATTATACTTGTATGACTGACATACAATTAACAAAGGCAATGGCAGGACAAGGACTCATGTCATAAATATTCGTCGTATATATTCTTACATTCTTCTGCACTTTTAGTATGTAATGGCGTTGGTTACTGAAGAATAAGGATACTCACAAACATGTATTTGCTCCTACAATGTATGGCATATAAAAGCTCGACCTTGTGACTGCATTACACATACTGTTGCGTCTACACCCCACTCTGTACAACTGCCAAGTGAGCATTTGGGAAGACAGCTCGCACTACGATGGGCAACTTATTTTTATGCAAATTGAAACAGGTAGGCTCATTTTAGGTGAGAGGTTCTTACTTGCCTCAATTTTCGCTGGTAAGCGTACCGTGAGCATGTAAGGCCAAAAAGCTGAGGCAATGTTGTTACTGAAACCGTTCACGAACATTCAATAAATCCGGTGGCGATGCTTCACGTACGAGCAAATTTGATTTAAGGACTAGGAATGGGCCGTAACATACGTTGCTCATCCGTAAATCTTTACACCAGGTGTGACAGAGCCCTTATATATTGGTAAGACCACGTTAAGAAAACGAGATTCTCTCACTCTGTACTATACACTGCTACTTTTATTGTCATTGATCCGAGAAAACGTATGAATTTTGATGAAATTTACAAATTATACATATAAATATTTATTTAGCCAATATATTTTGGCTTAATAATTGTTTATCTTATTATTTTGAGGCCTCTCCTTGTGTGAATATATCTATTTAAGCAGTAGTTTTAGACTGAAAGATGCAGTAAGTCGTCAACATAAGGAAATTGAAACAGTTCACAAAATTTCTCGATATGTATAAGATATAGACCAACGCATTTCCGACAGCAGTGGCGTTTTATTTTCATTAGAAACATTTTACAATGCAAGCTCCAGCAAGATCTTCCTCATTAATAATCATTTTACAGGATTTTTGTAGTTTGAAAGTTTGTCACGTCTTATATATAGCAACTCGCTATTGTATTCATCGGTGACTTTAAAACATCCCATGTTTTGCAGTTTCAAAAAATTTTTCAACCTCACTTCTGTTTCCTTGATTATCGACCTCGCTTCCCTTCGAGCCTTTTACTGCTAGGGCGGACCTTTTTCTCTTCTTTCTCTGTCTCGTCTTTCATTCGCTTCCTCACGCCGTCTTGCAAAAACGTATTCAGCGTAGGTGAGATAGCCATCATTGTCTAAGTCGTCTTCCTCCAGAACAGTATCAACTATTTCTGAAATATAAAAAAAGAATGTAATATATCTCATCATCATGGTGGTGGTGGTGGTGGTGGTGGTGGTGATGGTGTGTGTGTGTGTGTGAGAGAGAGAGAGAGAGGGAGAGGGAGAGAGAGGGGGTTGCTCTTGCTCAAATGTCTATACATCTCAAATTTTTCCCATAACTAAAACATTTCGTCAATCTATCAAAATATAACTGAACCTGTGTAATAGTGCAGGTAGTCATCAGGCACTGGTTTTTGTCTTTTATGCAGCTCTCGTTTTTGTTCATCGATTTCTCTTTCCATCTCTTCTCGAGCTGAAAAGTGCGTTAGTGCAGAAAGAATTTCCAGCCCGTCCAACCTGCTATTGTTGTCAAAGTCATGGAGCCTAAAATAGTTAATGGGGGAAAAAAAAAGAAAAAAAAATCGCATGCAAAGACAACATCCAACTATAATGCAAATATCATATTCAAATGCATTCTGATGACCATTTCTTTATCACTACATATATAGTTCCGTTTAATATTTGTAACAGTAGAGTAAATTATTGTCTTCTTGTTTCAGATAAATGTATGGGAAATTATGAATTATCTACACGTGTTTTCAACATTAGTTCATAACGGCATCTAGTCATTTGATAAAACGCAGTCTATCATGATAATTTATATACATTATGCGATAACTCATGAGAAGCTAAAGATGAATGTATTCTTTCAAACCGTACTTAAAATAATGAAATTCTAATTCTTCTGGTGTCAATGCCGTTTCGTTTATATCCGTCAGCCCTTCGTAGTGCTCCTTGATATGCCTGGAAAATTTAATATGTAAACAACGCCATTGATCGAGCAGGTAATCTCAGCATTATTGTCGTTCGAGTATGATCAAAATGAAACAGTATCCCTTCTTGTCTTTCATTTCGTAGCTTCTCTTTAGGTGTGTGTCATAAAACACAAAAGAGAAAAATTCTAACCATTCTCCAATGAAATCATTTACTTAAAATATACGTAAATGACAATATTTTTCCAAAAGCCATTTACTTAACTGCACGTGGGGGAGGGGGCTTGGAGGATCAGGACCTTTTTTTCTAAAATGGAATAGCAGATTTATATCCTGTCCTCCACAAACGGTGTACTTCAAAATGAAAACTCCCTTGACGAATTCATCAAAAATTGACCCGCGGGGTGGACAAGGGTTGATGAAAGGGCATTTTGGATTAAAACCCTTGAACCGTTTTCCGTGCTCCCAATACATAGTGCGGATGATATTGTTTCGGTTAAGCAATTTAGGTATTATTCAGAGAGAGGGGGGGGGCATCTTGTACGTCTCATAAAGATTACTCACTGCGCATCCTGGACGACTCGTGGATCGTGGAAATGGTTGGCAGATCCCCTCTCCCCACTCGCAGTCGGTGCATGACCATGACCCCCTGCGTGAGCCTCACTCAGGCTTATCATCAGAGCCAAGGCCAGTATGGTGGCTCCCGTTTGCTTCCATCCCTGACACATTGCCGACCTGAAAATAAGTTATTATTAAATTCTTTAAAAAAGAAGTTGGGCAAAATTAAACAAAGCTCTTAATGCCGGTAACGTGACAGAGAGCCCCTACCCCCACCCCCATGATAGAGAGTCCGCTTCCCATTCATTTGTACAGGTAAGCCTCGCCCTAGATTTTGACCCATTTAGGTCAGGCTAACCCTAACCATTATAACTAAATGGAGGGCGGACTTTCTGTCACACGGGCCGTAAGTTTTGTTACACCAGATTTCAGATTGAAAAAGACCAAAAAAGTGGCACCAGTGTTTAACACCATGTAACTATAGCTACCTGTCTTCTAACTATAACGTGGCTTCTTTGTAAACTAGCGGAAGTTGTCTCGATTGAAACGTGTTCGCTTCCACCTAATCACGATGAAGGTGTGCTGTTACTTGTATCTGGTGTCAACACATAAGACGATTGAAATCAAGTTGACGATATATGATATGCAGACAGATCACATTTACAAATGTAGTACGTGGAATTTCGTTTTGTACTACAGGTATTCCGTTTGTTTGTCAGCCGGCGTATCGTTAAGTCCTGTTCCTCCAGTCCTATATTGCTCTATACCCACGTACCTAGTTTAAAGGCCACTTTTTAACATGGGTCGTTGGTTTTACTCTAAAGATTCACAACCTGAAAGCTCTACAGTAAATGCTACGTAAAGGTAGATAACTAAAGGCTATCCAGGGTCTGGGTCTGCTGGTTTCTTTACAATAAAGTGACAATATGAAAGACAGCACCTGTATAACAAGACAGTTGTATGTAACAATGGCACAAATCCTTACAATGCGTACTTTTGGGTGTGATAATATAGAATCAAACTGAGAGAGAGAGAGTCCTCATATGGTAGACACATATTACGATTACATCTAACAGATGGCAATAGGCCTATGTTTTACTTCGGTAAAATGTACCCATCCCAATCAAGTTATATTTTTTTCTCGTTTTGCTTGGTTAACTCCAAGTGTATGTACTCGAGTGTAGTTTGCAACCGGTGCGCGTCACCATGGTGATAGTTTTATTGATTTTATTCCGTAGCGTGGGTGAGACCATCATAAATCAGGATATACTTACGCAGAACGGGGCTGTGTCACTTCCATGGTTGTTTCAACTCCAGGCTCCAGGCGAAGTAGAATAGGTCCTAAACAAATGTCCCTCCCTATTCTACTTCACCCGTTTCGAACACTCAAGGTTCAGGTTTAGTCTTACCGTTTCTTTTCCTCGGAAAACGCAGCTGCTACATGAAGATGCTTTGTCGACTCCCCTGCGCCAGTCTCGTTTTGAAGTAGATAGATGGAAATTAGCAATCAATACATATGCAGTTGATGCCATGCATATATTGGATACGTTAATGAAAAAAATGGACAAATCGCCCGTTTTACACGCATTTAAACTAGTACACATTTTCTTTAAAATTGTCGCAATTGTCTTGTACATTGTTTCAGTTGCCAATAAGGAAACGTGTCTGAGCAAACTTCACCTTGACCGCAATCCAAAAAAATGTTATTCTAGGTTTCTCATTTCATTTCACGAGTCTCATTATATTTCCGTAACTCACATGTAAGTTTTAGGGAATTTTATTGTGTTTAGTTGGATTTGCTGATACTGTACGTTTATGAGATCGTTTTTTAAAATTATTTTCCATTGCAGTGAATAAAAAAGGAACTCCAATCGATGCAAATTGAAGTAGAAAAGGAAACCTTTGGATAATTTGTGCTATTCACTTTAAAATGAATTCATTTTGGCAATTTGGCAATTTGAGAAAATACACCCCAAGGCGGGAAAATACCACCTATGACATGTTTGGAAAATATCATAGATGAAAACAATTTTGTGAATTGAGCGTTTTTATCTTTTAGCCGTCGTACATTATCCACCCTGACTGCTTGATGTTTGATTTGCTCTAGTTAATGGGTCAATTTCGAATGGGAATTTTACCGTTTTATGTAGAAACATGCACGTATACAAACACAAATAAAAGAAATAGATGAAAAACACTTCTTACTTCAGTGCACTGTATACAAAAGAAAGATCTGAATTTAATAATACGTTGGGTCTTCAATCTTATGGGATAAGTTCTTTAGAATACATGTACATTACGAAAAATATGACAGCTTGCAAAATTTATAGTAACAATATACGATATATAGGCTATGTAAGACAAAAACAATTATAATCGTTAAGTGTCTATAAGCCCGAAGGGCTGGGTGTTTTCCTCAACATGTAACATATGACACTATACCAAATGAGGGAATGAATGAATGAATGAATAATGAGATAAAGCTTTGAAAACGAGATTTTCAAAACAATCTTAAAGACATAATGGAATACTTTGTTTTCTAAGAAAAAAGACAAAATTTTATTGCTATATGATGCAGATAAACAGTAGTCCTTTAATATCCTACACATACAAGTGTAAAACACATTGGCTAAAAATAATACTTTTTTCACTATCCTGAATTGCTACTGAAACCAGACCGCTGTATATCACATTTAAGCGATCTGATGATAATCTCGGCGCGTGGAAGTTTGCACGTGCCGCTTCAGCATGTGCTTGACACATTCCTGGACAGAGCTATGATGACTAAATGAAAACCTCGGGAGTGATCAGCCAGAAATTATCTGCTCATTAGCGTCAAGAACACCGCGTATACATTGGATTAACTTTTCCTTTTGATACGTCCAATTAGGCCCAAACCGTCGATTACGATGTCAATGTAATTGGGAAGTTAATTTTCTGTTTGTTGATTGAATTTTAAAGTATTGATCTCGCTTCCTGAATGTGCTCTTCCTATTTCATTGTTCATTGCGCAAGGAATCAAATCTGTGTACTTCATTAGGCCAATAGAGAGATCTGAAGAAGAGCTCAAATGTGTGTGTGTGTGTGTGTACGCTGAAGGGAAGGGGGGCAGTGGGCTCTTTCCTTCATTTACAAATACGTTCCTTACGTTTGTAATATTGCATTTATTATTTTTCTTCAAAGCAATATTTACCGATGTTTAAAATATATTGGAATTTGCTACTTTTAGAAATCACATCTATTACAGGGACTGCTGGATTATATTTATTATTCATTTATCTTTTACGAAATTATTAACGAAAAGAGCAGAAGAAACATGTATCGTTCTTTATCCACACATTAACCATTTACTAGAGGTAATAGCCGAGAAAAATATTTTATTTAGTATTTCCAGTTAAAATAGGACTATTATATATTATTACACCATATAACATTTATGGCGANTTTTTTTTAAAATTTTTTAAAAAAAAATTGGGGAAAAAATAAAAAAACCCTTTATGCCCGGTAACGTTTGCAAAGAGCCCCCCCCCCCCCCCCCCCCCCATGATAGAAAGTCCGCTTCCTATTCATTTGTACAGGTAAGCCTCGACCTAGATTTTGACCCACTTAGGTCAGGCTAACCCTAACCATTATAACTAAATGGAGGGCGGACTTTCTGTCACACGGACCCCAAGTTTTGTTACACCAGATTTCAGATTGAAAAAGACCAAAAAGTGGCACCAGTGTTTAACACCATGTAACTATAGCTACCTGTCTTCTAACAATAACGTGGCTTCTTTGTAAACTAGCGGAAGTTGTCTCGATTGAAACGTGTTCGCTTCCACCTAATCACGATGAAGGTGTGCTGTTACTTGTATCTGGTGTCAACACATAAGACGATTGAAATC
Organism: Lingula anatina; assembly: GCF_001039355.2. Next base: position 95,409 of record NW_019775136.1, on the reverse strand, counting down.
AAGTTGACGATATATGATATGCAGACAAATCACATTTACAAATGTAGTACGTGGAATTTTGTTTTGTACTACAGGTATTCCGTTTGTTTGTCAGCCGGCGTGTCGTTAAGTCCTGTTCCTCCAGTCCTATATTGCTCTATACCCACGTACCTAGTTTAAAGGCCACTTTTTAACATGGGTCGTTGGTTTTACTCTAAAGATTCACATCCTGAAAGCTCGAAATGCTACGTAAAGGTAGATAACTAAAGGCTATCCAGGGTCTGGGTCTGCTGGTTTCTTTACAATAAAGTGACAATATGAAAGACAGCACCTGTATAACAAGACAGTTGTATGTAACAATGGCACAAATCCTTACAATGCGTAATTTTGGGTGTGATTATATAGAATCAAACTGAGAGAGAGACAGTCCTCATATGGTAGACACATACATCTAACAGATGGCAATAGGCTTATGTTTTACTTCGGTAAAATGTACCCATCCCAATCAAGTTATAATTTTTTCTCGTTTTGCTTGGTTAACTCCAAGTGTATGTACTCGAGTGTAGTTTGCAACCGGTGCGCGTCACCATGGTGACAGTTTTATTGATTTTATTCCGTAGCGTGGGTGAGACCATCATAAATCAGGATATACTTACGCAGAACGGGGCTGTGTCACTTCCATGGTTGTTTTAACTCCAGGCCCCAGGCGAAGTAGAATAGGTCCTAAACAAATGTCCCTCCCTATTCTACTTCACCCGTTTCGAACACTCAAGGTTCAGGTTTAGTCTTACCGTTTCTTTTCCTCAGAAAACGCAGCTGCTACATGAAGATGCTTTGTCGACTCCCCTGCGCCAGTCTCGTTTTGAAGTAGATAGATGGAAATTAGCAATCAATACATATGCAGTTGATGCCATGCATATATTGGATACGTTAATGAACAAAAATGGACCAATCGCCCGTTTTACACGCATATCAACTAGTACACATTTTCTTTAAAATTGTCGCAATTGTCTTGAACATTGTTTTGTCTGGGCAAACTTCACCTTGACCGCAATCCCAAAAATTGTTATTCTAGGTTTCTGATTTCATTTCACGAGTATCATTATATTTCCGTAACTCACATGTAAGTTTTGGGGAATTTTATTGTGTTTAGTTGGATTTGCTGATACTGTACGTTTATGAGATCGTTTTTTAAAATCATTTTCCATTGCAAGGAATAAAAAAGGAACTCCAATCGATGCAAACTGAAGTAGAAAAGGAAACCTTTGGATAATTTGTGCTATTCACTTTTATGCGAAAATGAATTCATTTTGGCAGTTTGAGAAAATACATCCCAAGGCGGGAAAATACCACCTATGACATGTTTGGAAAATATCATAGATGAAAACAATTTTGTGAGTTGAGTGTTTTTATCTTTTAGCCGTCGTACATTATCCACCTTGGCTGCTTGATGTTTGATTTGCTCTAGTTAATGGGTCAATTTCGAATGGGAATTTTACCGTTTTATGTAGAAACATGCACGTATACAAACACAAATAAAATAAATAGATGAAAAACACTTCTTACTTCAGTGTACTGTATACAAAAGAAAGATCTGAATTTAATAATACGTTGGGTCTTCAATCTCATGGGATAAGTTCTTTAGAATACATGTACATTACGAAAAATATGACAGCTTGCAAAATTTATAGTAACAATATACGATACATAGGCTATGTAAGGCAAAAACAATTATAATCGTTAAGTGTCTATAAACCCGAAGGACTGGGTGTTTTCCTCAACATGTACCATATGACACTATACCAAATGAGGGAATGAATGAATGAATGAATAATGGGATAAAGCTTTGAAAACGAGATTTTCAAAACAATCTTTGAGACATAATGGAATACTTTGTTTTCTAAGAAAAAAGACAAAATTTTATTGCTAGATGATGCATATAAACAGTAGTCCTTTAAGTATCCTTCACATACAAGTGTAAAGCACATTGGCTAAAATTAATACTTTTTTCACTATCCTGAATTGCTACTGAAACCAGACCGCTGTATATCACATTTAAGCGATCTGATGATAATCTCGGCGCGTGGAAGTTTGCACGTGCCGCTTCAGCATGTGCTTGACACATTCCTGGACAGAGCTATGATGACTAAATGAAAACCTCGGGAGTGATCAGCCAGAAATTATCTGCTCATTAGCGTCAAGAACACCGCGTATACATTGGATTAACTTTTCCTTTTGATACGTCCAATTAGGCCCAAACCGTCGATTACGATGTCAATGTAATTGGGAAGTTAATTTTCTGTTTGTTGATTGAATTTTAAAGTATTGATCTCGCTTCCTGAATGTGCTCTTCCTATTTCATTGTTCATTGCGCAAGGAATCAAATCTGTGTACTTCATTAGGCCAATAGAGAGATCTGAAGAAGAGCTCAAATGTGTGTGTGTGTGTATATGCTGAAGGGGGGGGGGGGCAGTGTGCTCTTTCCTTCATTTACAAATACGTTCCTTACGTTTGTAATATTGCATTTATTAATTTTCTTCAAAGCACTATTTACCGATGTTTAAAATATATTGGAATTTGCTACTTTAAGATATCACATCTATTACAGGGACTGCTGGATTATATTTATTATTCATTTATCTTTTAAGAAATTATTAACGAAAAGAGCAGAAGAAACATGTATCGTTCTTTATCCACACAATCTTTTAAGAAATTATTAACGAAAAGAGCAGAAGAAACATGCATCGTTCTTTATCCCCACATTAACCATTTACTAGAGGTAATAGCCGAGAAAAATATTTTATTTAGTATTTCCAGTTAAAATAGGACTATTATATATTATTACACCACATAACATTTATGGCGAAAATCTGTGCACTTTATTAGGCCAATAGGAGATCCTAAGAAAAGCTGAAATCTGTCTGTGTGTGTGTGTGTGTGTGTGTGTGCTCCTTCCAGAATCCTGGCATTTATCATGTTTGTTTAAAGTAATATTTACCGATGTTAAGAATATATTGGAATTATCTACTCACATCTATTACAGAAACATTTTATGTAATATTTTTTCCAGTTTAAATAAGACTATCATATATAATTACACCATATAACATTTATGGCGAAAATATAATTACACCATATAACATTTATGGCGAAAAGGAAAGTTACTTATCAGATTTTACCAACTTCATGTGCTCATAATTATACTATCAAATTTTATACTTGGCATTTTGATAAATTGTTTTTTCATACTAACTTTTCACTGTGATATTAGTTTTTAATGGGGAATAATTAACAATAACAGTATCCAGATTAAACAGCAGGTCCACAGTAGGGAATACTGCATCGATGAATATAATTATAACTTGCTGTGACGGAGGAAGACTTTGTTCATTAGAGATATGAGACATCGCTCAGCCGTGGTGTTGTCTACTGTCGTCTCCATTTTAGCAACATGGATTGTGCAGCAAATTGATTTCGATCGAATCTGAAGCTATTTCATTACAAGGTGCCACAGGACAGAAAACAAAATCATTCAAATGCCTTGGTCAGCGCTAGAGTTTGAAAAATCCAATTTCCAATCGCTGATAAAATTCATGAAGTTCTTTAAAAGGCAATCATTTCGATATGAACAAATTAACCTGCAATCAGTCTTAAAACCAGTTGAATTTGCGATTTGATGAAACGGATTGATATGTGCCGATTGCATTTTGCTCGGAGTTGCAGGGCAATTTCCGAAATCAATTTGATATTATAACGATCAATTCTATTTTCCTCCTCGGTATCCTTTGTAGTTCTTTCAATCCATAGACCACAGAACTGGGATTTTCTTTTCTGTAAACACCCTTTCTCAAATAAAAAAGATTTGCATATTTTTGGCTTTAAAGACAATAGCTTCGTTATTTTTTTTATCAATATTAACAATGGTGTATGAAACAAATGGGAACTTTAAGACGAGAACACTAACGCTATTTTCCAAAATAAATTCTTAATAGGTCGATTTGAAAGATTCCCAGACGAACCGCTAAGGCTTCTTTAAACCTATCCCTTAGATTGCAGAGTCTTATTGTATATATTCAATGTCATTTTACTGCATCTTGTCTATAATATGATAATGTAAATCACATTCACCAACTTTATACCAAAGTCGAGTAAACCATTTGGCTGTAAATTCCTATGACTGTGAAGGATATCTGAACAAACATCACTATCAAAATTTCCTGTTATAAAAGAAACGAAGAAACAATAACCCCATCTATCCCTGAAAATCCACAACCTCTCTTATTTTGACGTTGTCAGGTGGCGGCGAGTGGCGGATTTAGAGGGGGGAGTCAAAGGAGTCCTGACCCCCCTCCCCTTCGGTTTCAAAAATATATCACACCAATATTCCCCTCTTGATATTAGAATTTTGAATACTGTAGCTTAAACATAGTTCTAAACCGTACCAAAGGGCACTGTTTGCTCTCCAAAACACCAAAAAAAATTTAGGAGCCCTAAAGCAGGCCCCGAACCCCACGCCAAAGGGGGTGATGGTCGGCTTCGCATCCGAGGCCTGTCGCTCCGACCCCCCCCTCCCTCCTTCAAATAATCCTGGATCCGCCCCTGGCGGCGGTGAGCGGCGGAGTTGTCGACTTTCTACTTTTAGCTTCAATAGCCCTGTAATTGAATGCAGAGTGGCAGGAGACCCGCCATTAGTCAATCTAATGAAGCCTCCTCTTTGCTACAATGGATGCTTCACATGACCGAATAAAAAACTGCTCGTGAAAATTTGTATTTATATTGATGAACTCATGTAACCGCAGTGATGCTTTTTAAAAGCCCGGTGTCCTTGCCTAAAGAAGTTTGCATCTATTTTAAGAGAATCATCGCAATTTGCCAGTTGAAAAAGTGTAAGTGCACATCTTACAGATGATTCTGCAGCATGTTGTTCTAGTTTTGCAGAATGAAGGTTTATGTGAATTTCATATTAGTCGGAGTTGGTTAGATATGCTGTTATGGATAATGTTGCCATTACCGTTTTCCGTTTTTTGATTTTTGTAGCAGGTTTTTCTTTTTCATAGTAGTGGTACGTTGTAGTAGTCAGATTATACTGTCCTAAACAAACCAATTGCGGGACCAAGTCTAAGTCTTTTTTTTACTCCTCTCATAATTTCATAAATGAGGTGAAGAAAATTCTCACAAAAAAAACCTCTCAAAATGAACAATAATGAAGGCAAAATTAGGATGCTCGACAGACAAAAGTCTCGATAGTCAATTTACCTATTTAAAAAATAATGGTGTGTTCAATAATGCCGAGCGTGTCTCACTAATTGGGCGCGCGCGCGTGCCTTACTCTGACTAACTTGTCCTCAGAATCCTCGCAAGAATACGTAATCTTGCCCAACAGTGCCCATGTGTGCTATAGTGGATTTTACAAATGACAAACAATGGATAAACACACACGAACGCTTGGTACCACACCGTTTTAAATGTAACTTTTGTCTTAATTTAAGGTGACATTTGGCGTGATGCATACTCATTTCTTCCCCTCAATTATGAAGCATTTTCCTCTCATCTTCAAACACTTCATTTTCAACAAAGGTTAGAATAACGCACAGTGGGTGCATTATTAACGCACAGTCACTCTCTCCGCCCTGTGCATTAACGCTCATTGTTAATTAATTCTATGTACCAATCGGTAGACGACTCACAGTGGTGCTATGGCCCTGAGCGGACTGTTCCATGCAAGGTGTCTTTAGATTGGATGATTTCTTCACGTACGTAACGGCAGAAGCAAGGATAAAGTTCGATCACATGAAAATTTCGTTACATTCATCTGATTTACTGCTAGTGGTTTAACCTCTTGCGCCACTATAATTCTATACTTAACTCAAGCAATACTGCATCAACGGTTTTTAAAAAAGAATTATAAGGTAAATATTTTTTCACCCGATGCCCAAAACTTACGACTATTCATGGCAGATGAGCAACGCGTTCCAGGTTTAGATAGCGAAAAGAAAAAGTGTGACGATTTTGCTGGACTGTATTCTTTAGATTCAACTGCAAGTTCCGCAACAGGAAGAAGCATGGCTGATCCTTTAGGTAAGTACTAAATGATTTTGATATTTATTTCTTGTCAATAGTTGATCGCTTGCTCAAAAAAATAAATAAATCAAGAGGATTAAAGTATCACTGACACATTTCTTACGCGTGCCATAGTAATCTACACACTGGATTCTTTAATGCGTTTATTTGATCGAATGAGATTACCAAAGCAAATCTAACTAGGGTAAGTTAAATGACCCGTGAGTTGATTTAGCTCAAATTGTAGCAGATTTCTGAGAGGGCTAAGAAGTCATTGCGTGTCACATTTCTAACTTTGATAAGCCCGATCTTACATATCGTGCTGAGATTATAAACAATAACACGGCGGGATAACTGGAATAATAAGGTGTTAGGCGTCATTCAGAGCATAATGAACATAAGGTGTTCCTGCAGGTAAAATACCCTCCTGAGGTGACGACGAAATGTTTTATCTTCATTAAACCATTTGGATATTCAGTATCTTTTAGGTGAATAACAAAGACGGTTCGTACAAGTTTTAAGAAACGTACAAGTCTTGTATATTTTTTCTCTAAAATAAATCTCCTATCCATCGGAAAGGTGAAAATTAATGCTACACTATATTTGGCATTTTCTTTACACCTAAACGCATTGGGTCCAGTAAAAAAGACAGATTTTAATAAATATCATTGTTGAAGTTAAACTGTCTCTGCTGATGCAGGCCCACTTGAGAGCTGTGCTAACCCACTACCTCGGTCAGGTATAAGTGGTTTCATCTATCATAATATTTTGTAAAAAAAATATGAAAATAAATGGTATTAAATAAGCAAACAAATGGATAAAGAAACTGATACCGCCTGGAATTTCATTGAGCCTGGAAATATCCTCTAAAATAGTGCGAAAACAAGATGCTGATTGAGTCACCCTATTTTTTATTAAAGACAGAATTAACAATTTATTAATTTAACCCGATTTAAATGATTATCTGGCATTTTAAGTGATCTCTTTACTGAAAATAACTAGTTATAAAAACATTAATGCTTAATTCTTTCTACTATGTATAAAGAGTTTTTCCAAACTTGTGTTGCATTCCCTTTTATATGGATAAATTGTGATCGTTTATTTGAAAACTTAAGTTATGATGTTATGAATCACAATTCATTTTAGAAGTAACTCTAAAACAGATATTAGGGATATATCATTTAACACAAAAAAAAAAAAAAAAAAAAAAAAAGATAAAAAATAGAATTAAATTTAAAAACATAGAAAACTCTAATCTCCCCACAAATATATATAAAAACATAAACAAATATAATGGAGACGTTGGATTGTTAACGATTGTATTTAGTTCAAATGGCATTTATTTGTCAACTTCATTTTTCTTCATGAGTTTACCACAATATTTACCCCCATTCGCCCTTAAAAAATAGGGTATGAAGGAAGCTTTTACTGGCTCGAGGTGATTTTAATTCTAGGAAGTAACAGTGACATCGGGAAAATGTTGATTTGGATAAACTGTCTTTAACAAATAAAGAAAGTGAATTTTACATTGAGCATTGAGTAAAAAGAATAGAATTCGTTATAAAAAAATCGGTTTTTAATGGAGTGTTTCACGCTGATAATTTGACTCCCTTGCCTTTGATTTTAATACACAATTTGACTTGACAACCGGTATACTGAAATTAAGTAAAATTACAAACGATTTGGAATGAAATACTAGGCTGAAAATAAATAAACAAATAAATAAGCAAATAAATCATACATTACAGAAGGCGCTTTCAAGAAGTTGAAATCGGACGGCAACGGAACGGCGGGTTCCATCTCAAGCAGCACGACCGCCCCCGGGCACAACCCTGCAGCCTGCCCCACCCCGGCCCGGCGGCGGCACAGGACGACGTTCACCCAAGAACAACTCCAAGAACTGGAGGCGGCGTTTGCCAAGAGCCACTATCCTGATATCTACTGCAGGGAAGAGCTGGCAAGAATAACAAAACTGAACGAAGCTAGAATACAGGTATTTCAATATATGGCGCTTTTATGAAAATGATTAGAAATTTTCTTAATGGGTCTCATACGGGGTTTAGCACAAAACAAAAATTATCAGAATTTAACAAATATTTCAGAAGTCATTGACTGTTATTCTAACGAGTTCCAAAGTAATAAAAAAATTGATGTATTTTAAGGCCTCATGTAATCTTCGCTTGCCTGGAACAAAATAAACGTTTAAACGCATTTCTTCCATTTCGCTTCTCGTAAGAGAAAACATGAAAATTTAAGACAATGAAAGACACATATATTGTTCATTAGGCTTTGATTTTAGTAACATTTTGTCAATTCAAATATTTTTATTTCTCAAAAGAATCAATTGCATTTCTCCAGATTGTTTACGTGCTTGTGTCATGCCAATAAAATGACTGAAAATGGAAAAAGGCGTCACCAATGAAATAATTCAGTTACAAATCTAGTTTTAAAAACAGTTTCTACAAAAGCAAAATAGTTCAGCGTTTTACAAGTTTTTGTTTCCGTACCTGCGTTTGCTTATTTCATGAAGGAGTTTCATTTTACAATTATTCATAATATATATGCATCTAATGCATATATTAGTATTTTACTGACTTAAATCTTCTAATTTGATTTTCAAAGCCAAAATTAGATGTTTTGTGCTTCTATAGAACTGGCTAATGTATCATTCATTTTTTTAAATCGAAAAAATGCGATTTCAGATAATTGGTGATTTACAATGAAAGAAATAAGATCTCACGCACATATGTGTACAGATGATAATGTCTCCATTGCCAGTTTTCTGTATTAGATTTGGGAAAAGTGGTAAAGAATAACACCACGTTGTTCGAATTCTCAAGGTACATCTTGTGCATTAAATCCAAAAGAAATGGCTCGTGAGTTGTTAAACCCGGAGGATTTAAAAATTAATGCTCCGCGTCGGTAAGAACGCGCCGGTTAAGATTTAATTAGTTACCATGTCCTTGAGATCTTTGTGTAAGTGCCAAGTGTTAAAGGAGATAATGAAGACATGCCACTGCCGAACAACACTTACTTTAATATCGGACCACGTATTAAATACAGGGGCGTAACCAGACCATTTCAAATTGTACGCACAGATTTTGAAAATTCCCAGGTACGATTATATTCCTTGAAAAATACACTGAATTTATGGAGAATAATATCATGGTTGGCTCAAAAAATTGTACGCACAGTGCATCCGTGCGTATGCCTGGTTACGCCCCTGAAATACTTTTGCCGCTCAAGTTTACTATGTCTTTTTTTATTGTCGCTTCCAATTACTTTGATCTTTGTGATTACGCCAAAAAGTTTTTTGATATGCTTTGGAAAATTTTATTTCGTCCTTGACTTTCCATTTTAATGCACTCTCGCGTTGAGTACATTAATAAGAATGAAACATGCAAACAATTTGATTACTGTTTTAAATTTAAAACTTATAGAATATTTACAAACTTTGTTGACATTGCCTTTTTATACTTAACTAGGCAATTTCAGTGTTTTCAATTACTCAGCCAAAGGTTCCGTTGACCTGGTCACTTTTCCTTGATAACATGGAAACCTATAAATTTGTGATTTCTATTGCCGANAATTGATTTAAAGCATAAAATAAAGATAATTATACTATATACATACTTCATATAAAAATTGAACGCAATGTTGATTTGATTATCCCCACGCTCCAATTTATTCTTAGCTATGCGGACAAAAGAGGCGCCGTGCTGGGTTTTTTCACAATTCTTGTCCGCCTGGCGAGCGGTAAGGAATACGGTAGCAGGTGTTATACATGAATTTGCCTTCGTATGGTAATACAGCCTTGCATCGGTGATAATTGAACACTTGAATCATGTCCCAAATGAAGGAGAAATGTCAATTGAAACACTAATCAAATTACCAGAATTTCCATATTTAACTAATACCTCAGCGAGTCGAGAAGCTCTTCGGATTGGCTAAACTAAACTTGAGGCACAGCGTGGAGGCGAGTCTGTTCCCTTTCATCAGAGCTAGGGAGTTATTTTAGCCATTTGCTTTTATGTTTATGTTCCATTTATCTATCTAATGCTTGTTTATTTTTTTCTATCTACTTTTTCATTTGCCCTGAACAGAAATATTTGAAATGTTTTTTTTTGTCTTGCTTCAAGGATTCAGTATTAGAAATGTGTATCCTATTGAATACAAAAAGTGGCAAATAATTCTGAATGTAGAAATGCAGTTAATTGGGTAAAAAAATGACATATCACCTCAATGCCAGATAACAGACAAGGAAGACTACACATCCGCTTAAAAGTCAATTAGTTCGACATTCAGAGAGACACGGAAAAAATCTGAGGAAAGCAAAAAGATTGAAATCCAAATCCTTCTCCTCACACTGAACTAATTTTAACTTAGTAAGAGATACGTACGACAATTCAATTTTTCAAATCAAGAGAAATTTACGTTCTTTGCCACGTATCATCCAGTCCGAAAATGTAATTTATGCGGATCACTTCTTCTATACTCTGGTAAATTTATTAGATTTTCTGAAGTTGTACCTTGTCCTTTCGTTTCCATTCTTACAAGCATTCCATTAACCCTCCCCGAGGGTGAAGACTTGTATTCCTCAACAAGTTAACAATGAAGTAAACTAAATTACAGCAGTGTAGATGGCAACGTTTCAATCCCCCAGGTAAGATTACATACAATAGCATTAGATATCAATTGTTTGTGGATGGTACTTGTACAAATCTCGACCATTTTCGGCTCTGCCTCGATTTCTTCACCCACTGCCATGGATCTCCACTTGATGATCTCGAGTCCAGCGGATTAGAGGATTTAAGAAGAATTTACCTGCAAGCAGTAGTTTTATTGATATCTGCCAATTATCTACTTATTGTAGAGATCAAGCAAAAGTGGACATGTTTTGATGACTTAAGTACAGTGATATTTCAGATGGTTCTGTTGCCGGTACAAGATATCAATAACCATGATAAGCGTACGTCGAATAATAAGTTTCGTCGAAAAAAATTCAGTTACCACCGATAAAACAAAATGGAACAACAGTTGACTTTGATGCCAATGATGTTTCCCCTAATCGCATGGACCAGAGAGTGTAAATTTTATTTGCTTGAAATCCATGCCCATTGATGTATATCCTGAACTTAGTTCTGGTTCGCATCAGTTAAGAATTATAAAAAATTGAAGACAAGCTTGGTGACTGCACTTATCACCATCAGAGTATAGAAAAAACAAAACCGATGACGTAAGGAGGTTCATCTCATCCAACAAGGGACGTGTAAGAACAACCTATATTAAAGTTGCAAAAGATGCGCTGTTCACCATGAAACAACAACAACAATGATAATAGTGATAGAATGATAAAAAGTCAGATAGGAAAACGAAAGAAAGCTTCTTAATGTATTATGCAATGGATCTAACAGTTATAAGTTCGTATTTTGTAAATAAATCGTAACACATAATGCGTAGCATTCTTCACTTTTAATATTCTAAAATTTGAGTTGAGTTGAGTGTAATCATAGTTTATCCCTAGCGATAGTCGATCTGCCAAATATATGACATACTGTATATTATGCCGATATCGCTGAATATGTAAGTGCAAGGAATAAAGTTCCAATCTAATTTTGGTTAAAGGTACACTGAACCCATTTGAAATCTCAAAGTCATATTTTCTATGTCTACGAGACATGTCCTTCAGAGCGTCCAAGCTTTTCCAATTCAGACAGAAAAATCTATAAAACCCCTCAAATAAGAGTAACTGTCGTCGATGGTTCCTTCTGAAATGTACAGGAAGACACTGTGTTTTAAATGACTCACCAGTCATTTAGAATTAAACCAGTGTGTTAAAAATGGAATTCAAGCGCAGGGGCGGGTCGACCAAAGACTCGTGAGAAGTAAAAAGTAGTTTTTTCCCGACGAAATCCCGTGTACAGTATCTTTAATTTTTAAAAGAAAATCACAGAAATCGTATTTAAAGTTAATACGCTTAATATGTGCTCGTTCACCCAACGTCAGAATTGTGCATTCCATGCAAATACATATAAATGAAGAAAGCAATAAAGATATCGTCGTATCATGATATGCGTGCGCACCTATTGTAGATAGAGTATCAAAGCATCACATTAAATGCAAATACTGTTAAAAATGTAGCGAAAACAGGTGACAGGAATTTACACAGTATAATATAGGCCTACATATTGTTGTACATAGATTTAACGGAAATAGACAATTTTATGTATTTTAAACCTTAATAGCGTATTTGTGTTTCAAATGCACTCTTTTTTTTTGGCCCGGGTGTGATTTGTTTAATATTTTATTTTGTTACTTTACAATTATACTTTTGAATGTATGAATAAATAAATATAAATTTCCATATTTAAATAATGTCTCAGCTAGTCGAGAAGCTCTTGGGATTGGCTAAACTAAACTTGAGGCACAGCGTGGAGACAAGTCTGAACTATAGAGGTTTTTTTAGCCATTTACTGTCAAATTTTTGTTTATTATTTTTTTATCTGTACATCCATTTGCCCTGTAATAAATAAATAAATAAATAAATAAATAAATAAATAAATATCATTACAGAAAGTAATAATTAATAGTATTGTGTGTTTGAATATTACATCGTTGTCCAGCTAACATCACATTCTTGTCATGTACAGGCCTGTTTTGAAAGGAAAATTGATAGGACAATTCATTTATTATATTAGTTTTTAGGAACAGTAAAAAATGCCTCTTGTTCGTAAGTTAGATTTATATAAAATAGGAGAAGAGATTTTTGTAAAAGTGACATTTAAGGTAATTACATGTAAAAGGAGCGAGAGGGAGGTTCCTCCTATCTGAGTCTGTGAAAAATCCATCACTTAATGCGTTTCTCAAATTTCCAGGTGTGGTTTCAGAACCGTCGCGCAAAATACCGCAAACAAGAGAAGCAGCTGGCCAAGTCTCTGTCTCCAGTCATCCCGACCTGTAACTCTATGATGCGTAACATCTACCCGACAACGTCGCGGGGTTACCCCTATCCCACGCACACCAACATGAACAGTATGAGCGCTATGAACCGCTACCCACAGATGCCAGGGTCGTCGTACCCGTCCATGGCCCAGTTCTCCAGCATGCCTGGCCCCCCGGGAAATATCTCCAGTATTTCTAATATACCCAACATCTCCAACATCACACCTGGGATGCAGAGGCAGCAGCTCTCCATGGCAACGGATTACAATCTGGTAAGGATCTTCTATCCTCCCTCGCTTCCTGTGAAATACATGTTCGAAAGGTTGTAATTTTGTCCAGGTATAAGTTTATTTTGCCGGGACTGTGTATATTCACAAATATATGGCAAAGTTAACAATTCAAGCAATGTATTTTACCTAGACTTAATCAGATAAGTATCTAATTGATACAACTATCGACCCCAAATGGTGACAGATGATTAAATAAATAGATACGATATGAAATATCATAATGAAAACATTTTCTGATGTTATAGTATTTAATAAATTTGATAAAAAAAGCTTGTGAGGGACGAAATGGCTTTACAATTTCCACCAGCAGTTCAGCTGGATGTATCAGGCTTGCCATATAAATAACTTTGAGTGTGCAGTGGATTTTAATCTTCAGTGTGAGCGTAAAACGTTTTCATTACGTGATTATCTGGTTGTTGAAGGGATAATAACTGTTCGTATGAGATCTATATTTCACAATAAAAACATTTGAACAACTCATAGAAAAATGATATACCACAAAAACGGCAGTTATAGCTATTATTCTGATATCTGAGCTTGATATAGAACAAGTGACCTCCATTGATGGCTATACTCTGTTATAATCTCTTAAGAGATTATAACAAAAAAAAAAAAAAAAAAAAAAAAAAAAAAAACTTTAAAATAAAACCAGGGACTAACTTTGAATGTAAAAATGGATTCATTAACCATTGGTAAGTATGGGAAAATTGTTGTTTACTCCAGGAAAATTCATTTTTTGTCCAAAGCGAAGAGTTATTATCCCTTTAAATTAAAAACTAGAAAAGCACTCCGAGAGCGCAGATCTCCGCCAAGGCAGCAAAGTCTCCACCCAATGCCGTTTCACCCCTAAATTTTCATTACCTCCGCCAAGAAGGTTATGTTTTCTTCTATAATGATTTACTTTTTTTATTTTTTATTTTTGATTATTGATTGATTATTGAGCTAATCATCTGTTCCTTGGCCCACTTCTGACAGTTCCTGAAAATTTTATCAAAATCGGTCCATAACTTTTTGAGTTATGTTGATGACAGGCAAACAAACAAACAAACAAACAAACAAACAGTAATGAAGTAATGAGGTAATGAAGTGCACAAAAATAATTTTGAATAAATCAGCATGTCAAATTCTCAGTTTGAATTTGTCTCAAAATATTTCGATTTGGGACAGAGCTTGAGCCCATTTTTTAAAACCTGATCTTTGTTTTAGTATATGATTGCATTTTGATTACTTGAATTTTTTTTTGGTTTATAGTTACATTTTTCAGAAAATACAAAAAATTGATTTGTTAGACTGAAGTTCCAAGATACATTTACCCTTGCCAGGCATAAACATAAAGCCTAATAATAACTTATAATTGCTTCGCGAATGGAGCAATCCATCCATGAAAAAAAAATCAACATATTTGCCCGAGAAAAACGTTTATCAGCTAATTTATTCTTCGTTTCAGGAGCTACACGAGGACGACTGGTATAACAAGAGTCTGACTGCACTGCGCATGAACAACCCCCACCCCTCTCTAGCTAACACACTGCAGTACCAAACGTAATTCGACATTAGGGAAACTATTTCAAAAGCTGCAGTTCAGCTTCACATGAATTTCACTTATTTTGAAATAAATTAAATTGTGCTTCCAGTAACCCGAAAATGTTGATGATTTTATGTGCAATAGAACACTTTATACATAAGACCGGCCATTCAACAAAGCGTTGATAGAAATACGTGTCTCAGTACATGTATGGGAATATAGTTCTCCTATAGATATCAGTGCCAATTTTAGAGCTGTTTTCTTTATGGACAAAAATGACTCCGCTCAGTTGTTTGTTGTGCAGTTTGCATCATACATAATTCATATATGTATTCTAAAAAAGTAAAACTTTGCACGATTTATATCACATCAATAATGTCATACTCTGATTATTTGTGTGACATAGACATAATGTATTTACATAGACTAATAATGCACTCATATTCCAAAGCATGATTATGGATATTCTTATTGGATATTTTGCAAATCTATTTGTAGAGCACATGCTTTATGTGTTTTTATTTATTCGATATCCCAAGATGATGTTATTTATTGTTTATGTTTAAAAAGGTGCAATAAAATTAATTCAGTCTTTTTTATTAACAACAGTCTTAAATGTTATTATTGTTATGTGAAAATTCAGTGACATGGCCCATTTATTTTTCAGTGAGCCTATAGATTGACAGGTTATTATAAATTACAACTGTAAATAAACTTTAAACGCAATCAAACAAACAAAACTATAAGCACTTTTCACTCAAGGTAGTGGTTCTTACCAGTCAAGATGGACAAACAGTAATGCACATTTACTACAAACACTGCCAAATACGGGACAAACATCACGCGTAGGCTTACTGTTCCCAATTTTTTCTAGCGAAGTGAAATCTAACGCAGGGTGTACCTTGTGGGTAGATTTCATCATTGCGCAGAACCACCAAATATTATCACTGTTTGAACTACACTGCATATACATATCAATCCATCTGAAGAAATTCTGGTCCAGCGACCCTTCTCTGCTGCCAGGTCGTGTGACAATAATTCTGCAGGACTACCACCTTCCTTTCTGTTTCACCAGCCCAGAATACCATTCCCTTGATTCATGGCCAATGATGAATACTTCAGTTTCAAAATATAAATTTTTCTGAAGCATAATTATAGGGGGGGGTCCTTAGATAACCTTTTTCCCCAAAACCATGTCAAAACCACCTAAAAAGATGCTTATACATCTTAAAAACAAACTACAAAAAACCAAATTAGTCTATCTCTATTATCAGAGCTGCTACTTGGGTTTTAGTATTTTGGAGAAAAATCGCTAAAAATACTTAAACTCTGTATTTTGTAAAATATGATGGTTTTTCATATCAATGTTTATGCTTACATTTTAACACAAATTTCATTGTGACTAACAATTCTGACATAAAGACGGACTAAATATATAGGAAAACTAAACTGAATGTTCTAACCCCTAGATAATGATTCATAATAAAATGACAGGAATTCAATAAGAATTCAATTCACTAAAAATTCAATGCTTTTTGGACTCTTAAGTCAGTTAGCGTTATGGTGGATATTTAGTTCTTTTCCCAACAACTTTTTCAAGTTCATTCCAAACTGTTCTGGAGTTAACATCCTTCTCTTCCCATCAGTATTGAATATCCTGAAGACAGGACTACATTTTGGCAGTGATATGGATGTGTCTCTAGCGTATGAGACCCCCCCCCCATGAAATTTTGACTCATCCTACAGAACTTTATCAATCTTATTTTATTTGAGCATATGACTTTTATCTTGTAGTATGCATGATAGAGGATACATTGGCACTTTTTGCTAGTTTGCAGGTGAAAGTTTTCATGAGAATAGATGAAAATTAAAAATGTGTACTCTACCAAACAATGAATCCCCTATGGAAAAGCTGTTTATTTGAAATTTGGTGATATTTGATATTTTCCCAATTTTTTTACCAACAAACTTTCAAATACTAACAAAATATATGTCACAATGCAAACTATGTGGAAAATAATGGTATGGTGAATAAATATAAAATGGGACTTTTTCTTCATGGGAATCCAAATACCACAGAAAATGGAGATTTTTCAAGATTTTTTTTTTCATTTTTTTCACCCAATATTTTACAATCATACTTTCTAATATTTCCAATATATTCTTAATAAAGTATACTTAAAGGAAAGATGATGAAATGATCATTAAATATCAAAAAAATAGCTTTTTCATAGGGGAGTCTTTGGGTTGTACAGGTCATATACTCAAATAAGTTTTATAAAGGTTTGTAGGGGGGAGTCAAAATTTCATGGGGGGAGTCAGATTTTCATTATGAAATTTTGACTGGGGAAGTCAGATTTTCATGTTACACTGGTGTTCAGTAGAAACAGTTTTCGTTAATTTGCTAGTTTCTTTCAGCACAGTCCCTCAAGCCACAGCCTCTAGTTTTGGTTTCTTCCTCAATCTTTGATCGGTGTCACCTCACTGCCGTTCCATTTGAAGGTTGTGGACAGGATCTCATCTATGTTTTCACACTGATCAAACACAGGATATTTAACTGGATATTCAATAATTCCATAGTATTTTCTGCATTGCATAGCCAGAACCTTTGCCATTTCTGGTAATATCTTCTTTGTCAAAGCTATGCACTCATTCAGATGTGCACTAGCACATCGTTTCACACTCTCAACTACATGTCCTCAGTAGGCCATAGTTATCTTTCACTTCCTGGAATAATTCTTGGTTGAAACAGGAAAACTCAGGAGCATCTAGCTGAAAGAAATTCTCATTTACCTCATTTCTACTCAGCTCTAGATGTAATGATTGAAACTTTTCTTTCAGTTTGCTGTGTGTTGCACCCCTGGATATTGTTATGGCATGAAACTAATTGAATGCTACAACAGCAGCAACTATTCTAATATATCCCAATGCCAGAACACCTCTTACAAGACAAGCTAGATGCCATCATTGTCTAGCTAGTTATTCAGTAATACAGTATAGATACCCTAAAAAGATAATGAAATCATGAGAAATCTAAAAGGAAAAATGCCATCAAAACTATTAATGATGAATTACCATGTTAATGAAATTGATATAAGGTGTCAATGCCACCATGATTTTGAATATTTCACTACCTTTTTACACAAATTCCCTAAAAACCAAATAAGAAACCCATCTATTTGGTTTTGGTGAGTCTGAAATAACTTGTCAGGCCTATATAACTTTCATTCATGTTGTAGGAAGACAGTCCCAAAACAGTAGAAAATAGTGCTAAAATGCTAAAAATCGCGTAATCATAAAATGCAAGTAGCAGCTGGGTTAACAATGATCTTTCAAAAAGAACATTTGAAATATTGTTTTTAGGTGTGTAAGGAACTTTTTAGCTGGTTTTGACATATTTTTGGAATTATGGACCCCCCCTAATAATTAAGCTCAAAAACATTTTTGTTGAGATGCGGTCATTCAATTTTTACTTGCGGACTGTTGGCACGTGTTTTTGTTCGTTCCATTTGCAATCAACCTGAGAGTGCTGCATTTTAGCATTTACTTTTTAACTGAAATAAACTTTTTAAAAATCAGAAATAAAAAATTTGTATCATTAAATGGATACAAAAATAAATAAATAAACGTTAAATTTTCTTTCCCACAAACTGTGATGAAATTAGTCATGGCATAGTTTTACAGGTGGTCTTAGGATAATGGCGACGCTGGGCTAATCAATTTGAGGGATGACACATTCGAAACTACTATCTAATACTTTATTTTCAGTTGTCAATTGGAAGCAAGGCACAGAATGAGAAGACAAACAAACTATGGAGAATCTACATTCTACAAACATCACAAACACCTTAGCATCTAAAGAAAACGCGCATAAATAACTATATGCAAAACAGTCAACTGGAAATAGCTCTTGCAGACATCACTCATGTTTACGTAAAATAACTACAACTATATATATATATGTTTCTAGTTTTATACTGGAAAATGTCGAGAAATAATTTGATAAAAGTAAAGAGATTCATTATTTGCATAGTGTAAAATCTTAGCACCTTTCGGTAAAGCACCTTGAAATTTAGGTGGATTGTTTGACTGGTAGAAATTTTCATATATTCTTCATTATCAAAAATGGTTCATACCATACAGCACAAAAAGTCAACTGTCGATGTATCATTTCCACCAAAATTCCAATTAAATTTATAAATATGTACTGAAATCTATGTCACATATTTAAGTCAAATTCAGCTGTAATCTACTGTTCAAGGATGAGGTGGCTGCTGCTGTTGTTGCATATGCTGTTGCTGCTGTTGTTGATGTTGGTCCATTTGTTGTTGTTGGTGTATCCTTGCATTTTCCTGGTTTCTCTTCTGCGCTGTGACAAACTCAGTGTAATCAATGTAGCCGTCATTGCTGGAATCGTCCTCCCTGAGAATTGTCTCCACCATATTGCTGATCTCCTCATCTGCTAAAGCCTTCTGCACATTATTTGGATCATTTTCTGCAAAGAAAACAAAGTAAACTTTCTGATGATGAAGGCATAATTTGAATATTTATTTCAAAAAATATATTTTTCTTCTCAAAAAATGTAGACTTTAAGTAAATACTGATGTTTGCGATCATGGGTAAAGAGCGTGAATAGCTGAATGTTTTGATAATAACTTTTACATCATTTAATATAACAAACATGTTACAAGCATCTGAGAAAACTAAATCCTTTTCAGAATTTCTCAGTCCTGTGTATCTCCAAATTCATCATTTCAAACTACATCTAGTTGGGTTAAGGTTCCGTGGACAGATAAACATGGATAAAGGACAAATTATAACTACTTACCATGATGAAAATGAGTCATAGCTTTGCTCAACTCTAGACCATCCAATTTGTTGTTGTGATCATAATCGTGCATTTTGAAATAATAAAACTGAATTTCCTGCTCGCTCATTTTGCTGAAGTCTACATTAGCTTTGCCATCCAAGTGTTCTTTCAGATGCCTGAATAGGAAAAGAGAAGAAATACAATGAATCTACACAAAAAAAGTTCTTTAAAGTAACATAATGAGAAATGAAATCTAGTATTGGATCACGATGTTGAAACGGAGATCACTATGTTTCGATCTCTCCTTCAACGTAAGATCCAGTAGAATTGATTTAATTTCTCATTATCTTAGTATAATATAGCTGGATGAATCAAAACATTCACTTTTATCTTTAAAGGGTTCAGTCTTTACCTTTGTCTTCAAATGTTTTCTACTCAACAACAATGCTGCAAATGTTAATCTAATGCTTCATTGCTTTGAAACATTTTTTATAAATCATATGCACAATAACAATCTTTTGTGTATATACTCCATATATACTCTATATTCTATATTTACACTGTGGTAAATAACCATACAAAAAAGTCACAATCTCTGACACTAGACATCCCTGAGGAAGGCAATAACAAGCAGACTTTCATACCAATTCATACTTACTCAGCATCATTTACGTGATGTGCATCATGCATTCTGACATTCTGGCCACCTCCCTGAGGCTGCTGATGATGTTCACCATGACCATATACAGTCCCCACTAGTAATAACCCTGCTGATAGTAATAGCCACTTCATTCTGAATAGACTTGAGAGAACTCTGAAATCCATTAACATATCAGGTTAATGTTATTCCTTGTTTAAGCATAAGTACAGGTAATATTTACAAATGGCTTTACAAAAAGTCCAAAATGCATTCTTTTCTTGACATGAAATCAAAGATATGTGACTAAAGTACAGTTAGTGAACATTATCAAAATATACTACTAACTTTATTCATAGACACCAAATATGAGTTTTATGGAAAATATTTTTAAAAACCCATCACATATTTTAATCAAGTAACTATGCTTTCAGTAAATCTGGATGCCAAATTGAGAGGCTTAAACTAAAATCTCCAATAATATCTCACAGTACATAGAAAAAAGGTAAAATTATAAATGAATCATTTGACATTTTGGAAAACTGTGAAATGGAACAATACCCCCCCTCCCCACAAATTTGAAACAATATTATACACTTATAATTTAAAAAGTACATGTATAATTCATGCAAGCTGTAAAACAGGTAGCAGAGGAAAGAATAAAGAAAGCATGAAACAGAAGCAGAATTTTTTCAGTCGCACCTCTCTTTCTCCAACAACCATTTTTGATATTTAAAGCGACAAACCCATTGGCAATCGCGAGCCGCCCTTACAACATTATTTTGTACATTCAAACTTTAGTGCACAGATGTTCACATCACCAGCGCAATAATTAGCAAAATAAAGTTTTTAATGCAGACCAACACAGAGCAGTATGCGTAGTTTAGTACACTACTAGAAGCCCCAATTAACATGGGATGTGTACGTACGATTAAAATTACGTGTAAAAAAAATCTTACCTGTCTGTATTTACCTGGTCAACGTGTCACTGCAGCAGCCGATTTCGATTTCATATCGAGGCTGAACATACTCTTTAAGAGATTTTGTAATTTTGCAAATCTTCCTTTGCATCAAATTAAGTTACTAGTACAACTATAGTAATATATAAGAAATATCATTGTTAAATACTTATTCCAATGCATTAAATGGATATTATTTTAATTGCATTTCAGATAGTAATTGGTGTTTGAGACTAAAACATACTCTTTCCGTGGAAAAGGAAGGAAAATGCGACTCTTGATAACAGGTTGCTAAATGGTTTGTGTGCAACTTGCTGCTCAACATTATGGACAAGGAGCAAGCACCTTTGAGCAGCTTTTAAAAGTTACTGGGCCCCTGCTACATGACTTTCTATTAAGATTGGATATGGAACTAGATGACGATGATTTCGATGTTGACTTAAGCGTAAGTCGTGGAAATAGTTATCACTTGAATTTTCGATTTTTTAGGCGTCTGCTACAATGTAGTACATTGTAAATAACCTGTATATCCTACATAGCTACAATGTTCTTCATCTTGTGGGGCCAGTGGATTGCCATTTCAAGTGTTTTCATCAATGAAATGCATGCTGTAATTACATGGAAAAATCTGCATTGAATTCTCATCTTTTATTAATTGAAAGTTACTACATGCACAAACAGTTTTAATCCAAATATTTTTGTCTTGCATTTTGCCTTTTGGATATGAAAGTTATTGTTACCTTTCGTTCAAGTCGTAATTGTGCTTAGTGCAATTATTAATTACAAATACCTTTAGAAAAATAAATACATTGCTCCTTTTTGCAATAATACAGCAGCATGCCAAGTGATGTTGACGCTCTACACCTTGACTCAACAGTCTGAACAGTCATCTTCAGGTTGTGAGTGACATGAGTAAATATTTTTAGAAGTGTAGACACATGATATATCCAAGTTAGTCTATCTGTTTGAATGGAAGGATAAAATAAAAATGACATTTTTCTATAATTTTGTAGATTGCTGTGATATCATATTTGGTATCTAAAGATAGAAGTGAGAGTGATTTTACACCATGGATGGAAGAAGCAAAAGAACAAATTTATAATGCAGGTAATAATTGTAAGACAAAAGGAGTTAAATATGCTGGTATATGTTGTGGTACATGCTGAGAGCTCAAACTCTAAAGGATACTGCTGACTTAGTGACACCTTATCATACTAGTCTCGTTTGAAATGCTTGAGACTTGATAGGTATACTGTACAATTGTGTTTATCCTTAAAGGCTGTACATCCAATATAAACAGCATTGTAACATTGGGTTCATATCTATCTGAACTATAACAGAGCATGTCTAACTGATATCAACCAGTGAGTGTAATTTCATACCCTAAGATGCAATCATGAATGATATGTTAATATGTTTGTCAGTGATTTCAGTTATACACTTTTGGTTAAAGTTATCAAAATGATGTACGTGTTGATAAAGAAAAGGCAAAAAACTGAAAGCTTCCTTATTTTAGTTAAGAAATTTTCTGAGAAATAATTGATTTTGATATTTAATGACTCATCGTTTATATCAGCATAAGTTCATCATTAATGTAAAACTTTTATTTAGAAACTGTTCATTCAGATTATTTACGTAAATTAACTTACACACTTTGGCAGGTTAGTAAGAATGGTTCTAAAATTTAATGTGCTCTCTCCCTTTATGAACATTCACTTTATCTCATGATTGTGTGGTTTGTGTTATTTTAGGTTTAAAGAAAGATTTTTCGCATAGTGCACCTGTTGTGCCTGGTCTGCTGAGACTGTTAAAAGACTGTCTGCTGACTCACAGATGGGAAGATGCACTACGGGTTGTACAAAGTGTAACCAAGGAGCACTCTGGTACTGCATCAGCTATATGGAAGGTGAGTTGGTCGCTAGGACAGAACTGATTTAAACTGAATTTTAGGTATTCAGACCACCCACCAGTATCATTTCTGAGATCAGAGGACTTATTGTTCATCTCTGAATACTAATATAATATAATATAATATAATATAATATAATATAATATAATATAATATAATATAATATAATATCATATAATATAATATAATATAATATATATGAATAGTGGATTTACTGGTTGGCTTTGATATTTTCTGAGCTGTTTGTAATAATTGATCAATAATGTAAATTCAAACTAGTGAACGGACTAAATGAACATCTGACAAAATGTACAAAGTATAATCATGTAGACACATGATATCACAATGGTTTGAAAACGTTTTAGTATAAATCATGACATTTCAATTCCATTTTAGGGTGGCAGTGAAATCCTGTATGCTGATGGAGAAAGTAATTCTCATTTACTAGAACTACTTGTTAAGTAAGTTTCTGTTTTTTTTCAGACAAGATATCTGTTTACTCTGTTACTACATTATGGCAGATATCTGAAATATTACAAACAAAATAACCTGATTTATACTAAATTTCACTTTGCAATGAGTAGGAGTAAAAAAAAGGTCTTATTTGTGAACATTATTGGTTCTGTTTTAGTTAACAGTTCAAAAAAGTGAATTTTATGGAAAAGAATAAGATTTTCACCATTTTTTTTATTATTTTGTTTTAGTCAGTTGAAGAATCTGACCTCTGAATACAACTACAAGGGTGTGATTCTAGAGTATGTGTTCTATCTGCTGCACCAGGGAAGGACAGCTGAGGCATTGGAGCAGATGAAGGTGTGGTTTTGAAGTTTTTGAGCAATCATCATAATTATGCTTTTGTTAGACAATCTTCCTTAGATAATGGACATGTCATAGTAGTGCATGATACTAAAACATTCGGTTTTTGCTGTCATAATTCTGACACCAGAAAATATTATAAAAATAAAATGTAATAAGTTTTAACAGATCAAAAATAGGGAAATGTAGTCTTAAATGTAGTCTAGTTTTATTTCATTTTAATTAATTCATTTTTAGTTTAAAAGTATTACCAGAGGCCTCAAGAAGACCCCAACTGATCAAAGCAGGTACCTCGACCTGCAGTACACTTTGTATCAGGGCATGGTGTACTATACCTTGTGGTTGCAGGCAAAGCAATATATGGAGAAGCTGAAGGAGCAGGAGGATGGTGAGTAAGGTATTGTTATAGTGTTTGTGTACCTGTCCTGAGGATGATTGTGACTTGAGAGAAAGCAGAGTTGATTTCCCTTGTTTTGAAAAATGGGATGATTTTCATTACACATTATAAAAGGTGATCTTGATGAAGTCCAAATTTGTCAGTTTTTTTTCTAACAATTTGTCACTGAAATCTTGTAAAAAGGAGAACATTTTACATTTGGTTTTCTTTGAAAGAAAAACTCTTTTTACTATATATTTCCTTGTTCTATTTATTTGAAAGGTGACCCATTGCTTCATGCATCAGCATTGACATGGGATGAAGAATATTTGCAGAGTCATGCAACCAGAGCCATTGAAGCTTTTAGAAATGTAGAAACACAATATGGGGTGTGGGATATCTTTGTGACTAAATACGTTGAGGTAAAGTGACATTTTTCATCTTAAAGTTGGTATTACACCTGGCAGTAGGTGAATTAAGTACCTTTCCATACATACTTTGAATACTTTAACTAATTGTCTATATTAGTTATAGGACTGAGTATGTTCTTTGGGCATTGCAGTTACATATATTATTTTCATTACTTACAATATATATTTAAAAATAAAGCTTCATGGACCTGAGTAACCTCTTTATTTGCACCATAATGGATAGCAGTCTTAATCATAATGATAGATTTTTAATTTTTCTCCTATGAATATACATAATTCAGCATGAGTTTGTCTTTTTGCAGTTGCTAGAGTTTACAGAGAAGACTGAAGATGCATATCAAGTTTTGAAAGTTTATAGAGATCACCATGATGAAAACCCCAATGCACATAAAATGCTATACAAATTCATGAAAAGGCAAAATGCAAATAGAGGAGATAAACTCAAGGTTCTTCAGGTATCTGTTACTTTGCCATGAATTAGATAACAAAATACAATCGAAGTTAATTGGTTTTGAGGTAGAAGTTTGTAAATACTGTTTCATTTGCACCAACATAGATCTTTTGAGAAAACATAAGCAACCTCCGTTTGTGCTATCACAAGCCTTTTTACAGATCATTGCATTTTGTGCCAGAAAAGGTATACTAAGAGATACATACTTTTCTAGGTCATAATGTGCTTTAATTTTTAGGTGGTTCACAAAGAGTTGACTGATTATAATGATAAAATAAATCATATTTGATATAAATATGATGTGATATATAAATATTGATATGATTTAAATTATTTAGGATTATGTTAAGCTGGTGCCTTCAGATGAATTGGTGCTTGAACTGTGTGATTTGCTGGAAGAAAATGCAACTGATGCTGAAGGTATATTTTCAGGAAGTGTAATTTATGCTTTGATGAAAGTATAATGTTAAGTGTAAAGAGCAATGTAACATGTATGTTGATGGACTTTTCTATACTAGTATATGACAAAAGACAAATTACGTATACATACCTTTAATGCGATTTAAAACATCCCTCTCATCAAATTTTACTGTTTATAAATTAATTGTTAGGCATGGTGTGTTTCATATTTTTTGATTTGTCTAGATAATTTATTGACAGGTGATCTCATACGAAAGGTGCTTCAGCTGCTTTTTAACATGCTTGACTATGCTTGTTGGCAGAACTTTGAGCCACCTTGGAAAAAGTTAGAGACACTATTGGAAAAACTGGGGTAAGACAATAGATGAAAAGCCTTACTTAAGTCAAACTTAAAGTTGTTGCCCAAGCTCCGTGTATTCAATTGCTTTACCTGAAAGAAAAATATAAACATGTAGTACATCTGAATTTTAAGTGAATGAAGAGTTGGTTCATGTAGGCTGGAAGATTTTTTGAAGGTTGTCATTTAGATGAAGGACCAAGCAAATATATTTTCATTTTTATTTCGGCAAACTATCACTACAACTTCAGTAGACTGTGAGAACATTACACTTTGTAGAATCAATAGTCTTGGAAATTTTTTACTTCCCAGAAAAGATGACATTCCCAGTGTAGAGAAAGTTTGGAGTCCTAGGCATGACTGGTGGCCTGCATATCATTTCACATCTTCCGTGATACAAACAGCAGACCAAAACTTGCTAGTGTGCAAAATGAAACTTGCCCATCTCCTCCTTGGGGCAGGTAATTACATTATGAAAATTGGTCAAATGCTTGTTACCTATGCATTATATATTTGTTGAATGTATAAACTTTTCCATAAGATATTTTTGCTCAAAGGATTTTATGTCTTGAGTTTTTTCCTCTGAAACTTGGTGTATTAAATAATTCTCTTT
The DNA here is from genome assembly GCF_001039355.2 of Lingula anatina. Next base: position 68,854 of record NW_019775136.1, on the reverse strand, counting down.
TTTTGGTTATCAAGCAGACTCACTTTAGTACTAGTTAAAAGAGTCGTCCACTGTATGCTACATAAAAGAGCGTAATTATATCGAGGCGCAGCAGAGAGATTATTTGATCTTGTATGTCACATACAGTGGATGGTGAGTAGTTGTAACTGACTTATACCACGGCTGGTATTTCGCACAATAGGGTGAACGCACAGAAACCCAGTTCAGCTGTAAATGACTATCTATCTAGCTAGAGACATATCTGTGAATATCTGTAAAAAAATCTATCACTCGCCCTGGTAGAGGGTACTTGATATGTACTTTTCTGTATATGTAAAACAGTACAAATTTGATTTTAGGAAACACTTTTGGTGAAGAAGCAAAGAAGAGTTTGAATGAAGAGAATTTAAGACACATGGAGGAATTTGTATGTCACAGACAGAATCTTGGTGTAGTTTTCCACAAAAAGTGACAAATGCTGACTGCAGGAATCGAAATCTACATCAACATTAAATTCACATATATCGCGAGAAATTTGCACAAGAAATGTGCCACAGATCATGAACTAAAAAATCATTTCTATGGAAGATGAACAAGTGATCCCAGAGAAAGAGGTGCTACTGCTAAGAATAACGCAGTTGTTCTCCAAGTTGCAAACTACTTAGAGGCCTTGTGTACAGTGCCAAATGAAAGTTGGACTTGGGCACTGCAATAAACACGACCCTGGGATTTTCAATTTCATTTAATAATACTAAATCCTTTTGGGCTGTAAGATGTTGTGAGACACTGGACTTTAAAACATATGATGTTTGAAGAAGAACGTATATTTTTAATTTGTGAGAAAGTGAGATTAAGAGAATCCAGTAAAGGCAAAAAAGAAAGTACACAATTTGTTCTTGGAGTAATATAACAAACGGTCAAAAGAACCAACCTCATATCCATCTGTAGGCATCGATTTTCAATAACCGACAGGAAATGATGAATATGTGCATGATCATGCACTTATTGTCCCACGAATCACAGTATAAACTTGGGAGTTGTAATATCTTGTTCCATGCACGTTATAATACGAGGTTCTGCACAAGAACATTTAGATGTTGGCTTTGATAATGCAGACTTATTATACATGCTTCTAAAAGTCAGAAAATAGTAATTACTTTATGCAGTGATCAGTGTGAATAGGATCCATTTTCGTGATTTTCCATCACCTTTTTTTAACTTGTCATCAACTTAATATAGTACCAAATTCAACTATTTACATTTTTTCACTCATAATGTGACATTTTGAAAAACATTAAAATGGTCTAACTTCAGTATAAAAGAAGACTGATTAAAATGTTATGATCAGCAAAAGATGTATAAAATCTTTCTTCAAAATATATCCTCTTTAATATTAAAAAAAAAAAAAAAAAAAAAAAAAAAAAAAAAATCAATTATCAGCCATCTCCATAAATGTTTAAGGCAATATATTTTCAGCAATAAATATTGATCTCTGTACAGTGCTAAGTCAGTAACAAATGTAGTTCTATGTGTTTTATTTTCTCACAATAAATGGATGAGATGATAAATATGAGATTATTACTGTCATAATAATTTTTTCGAATACCATAAAATTACCATTTTTGTTGGGTGCCCACTTGTGAAGTCCAACATAGAAAATGTTATGCAATATTTGCCATTTAACAGCTTAAAAACTGGATAAAGATGATGTATGTATCCATTCCACAACAGACTGGAATTTTTTACTTCACATTCCCTCCAGAATGACATTTACAACTATGAAGCTCAAACAGGAGTAAGAAGTCTTCAAGTGCACACCTTCCAGTCACACTTTGCTGTAAAATTCTTTTATCCCTTGGGCACTGTTGAAGTATGTCCTTGCCAAAATACACAGCTTGCTTTTATCGTGCCATGATTTGGGCCACATCTGAAAAAATGGTGTATAATGGTATTATTGATAGCATTGTATTCCCATGTGTTTAACACTGTCTTTACTCTGATGACAACAGATTAAAATATGTTTTTGATAAAGCCACAATGACAAATTTCACTTTGAAAGGAAATACTACAAACAGAAACCTAGTTATACTTATTACCACTCACTTTCAAATGTTATTTTTTCGGTTATGTTTTTTGTTTTGATGTTTTCTTCCTGGTTGGCAACAAAAACTGTTTGTCCATTCTCCTCTATTTTCCACCCATATTTTGAGATCCATTGATTTGTCTGTGCATCTGGGTAAAAACAAAAAAGGATGCCAGTTATTATGAGGAACAGTTAATACAGAACTAAACATTGGAATAAGCTAAAGAGATGTAATTTTTTTATATATAAAAATAAAGCAATTTTTATAATTTATTAGCACCACATGATCTGAAAATTCCATGTGTAAAAATTGAATCATTTGTACAAAGATATAAACTGCAAGTTTGAGATGATACATATGATGCTTATAATAATGGCAAAATTTTTAATTAAATCGAGTAAAATTTTAATATTGACCAAGAAAATGTGTTGTGATAGAATTTGTCATGAATGGAAAATATGTTGATAAACTATTAATGGAAAAGTAGCTAAAACATGATAAAACCATGTGGATTGAGAACATGTATATTTTGTATCAATAACAAGTTCCATGTGCAAATTTTGAAAAATATACATTTGAATGATCAAAAATTAAAACAGGCCTACATGACACTTACCTGGAATCCCACCCAGTAATTCTGCTAGGTGTTCTTTTTCAATGGTCTGATATGTTATTCCAACAACATGGCAAATAACTGAAAAAATTTTCCAAAAAAATAAAAAAGTCATAACTGCCAGGGTTAAGAAAAGAAAATATTATTTCCCTGGGCACATAAGGGAATAACATTTGATCGAGCCAATCATTCTGATCAGTTGAATCCTAAGCAAGGACAAACTTGTGAAAATGAAATAAGAACTTTCTTAATACAAAACTTCATTAAACCTCTTTCCCCTGCACCAATAAACAATTTCCCTTCATATAAGATATGAACATATTATTGCAAAATTCGAAAACTTACATTTTCTTATGGAATCTTCAAAGCCCTGAATACCAACTATAATGTCAGGATCCTCCTGAAGAACTCTCTATTCAGTAATCAAGAAAAGAAAATATGCTATAAAGTGTACATCCACAACAAGAAGCTGAAACATACCAAACCCTTTATGTATAAAAATTTTATGTAAGAAAATGATAAAAAATACATATCCAGATGAAGCAATATCATAAATTCTGCATAATATTTTGCTATAGATCAATTCTTTTAAGAAACTGAAGTTTTGAAATGGAACTTTAAAATTGAAATAATGACTGCTAAACAATATAAATATGATCAAATCAAATGTTTCCCTACCCAAAACAGCTTGAACTGACAAGATTCTAACAGGTCTGCTAATTCAATAATCTTTGTCAAAGGTTTTTCCTCTAGCTGAGGCACATCAAGGAATATATCATTTCAAAAAATATAAGTAAACAAATGAGAGCAACCATTAAGCAAAAATCTAGATTTGTGTGATTGCCAATAACCGTTTACAAGTTCAATACATGAGGCAATTTATGAAAATAGTTTCATTGGATCTCAGACTTTCTGACTATTAAGCAATTTAATGTCAACAAAGCATGCAATATTCTTTATACATGCATCATAGTCATCATGTCATTATTTTATAAAGAATGAAGTAAACATTTTTATCATAACTAACAAATAATACAAATGTCATTATAAACTATATTAGTCACACAATTTCACTTCAAGGATACTCTTACGCCTTCTATGAGACATTTACATAGAGTGAGATCTGTGTGGGGTAGATTGGTCAGAGCTTTTAGGAGAATCTGGGCAGTGACAGTTGTCTGGAAATAATTAGGATTAAACTGGTATCTGAAATTCCAAGAAAACTAAGTATCAGTTCAGCAGGATAGCATATCATAAATTTCTCTTAAAAATTAAAAACACACAGAATCAAAGTGACATACACTACAAACAGCATCTCAACTATTTTAGGTAATCAAATGGCTAAAAAGGGGTCAATATAAAGTTGTGTAGAAAACAACACAATTAAAATAGGCCAAGGAGCCAAATATTCAAAGACCAAATTATGTCATATTTCAAAATATGCAATTCAAAAAGAAAAGAAATTACAGTTTCAGCACTGCTAGGTTGGCCTCTAAATCGTATGCATTTTCCATTGCTTGAACTGCTATGTAACGTTCCAAGGTAGCCAGGTTCTCAGGATTGTACCTGTAATTAAAAATAAATGATAAGCAACTCAATTTATTTACTGTTAAACTTTCTTTCCTTTTCAAGACAGATTTTTTTTACTAGATTAATGATCCACAAAACCCAGGATTATTAGAACACAGTGTAACATAATGATCAATACAGTGTGTCGACCTTTAAGGTGGAAAAGTTGGAATCTCTCTGAATACAAATGGAATAAAACTTTGACATACAACTTGATTACGTGATTACAACACAAACATCTGAACAATTTAAGTAATTTTGACAATGAACTCAATTAAAAATAGTAAGTTTGTTAAATGTAATTTGGTGACATTGGCTTTGGAATTGCCACAATTGGTGTCCATATTGTGAGATGGGAGACAGTTAAATTCGATTATATAACGGCAAGTGCAGGCCATTGCCAATCTAAAAGACACATCTATGTACATTCTCACTAGTTTATTAAATATGGACGCTAAGTTAACTGTACTTACCTGTCAATCCCCTTCAAAAGTTCTGCAACATGTGCCCGCATTGCTTCTGCCATTTTGTCGGTCACGTGACTTTCATATACCCTCACTAACGATAATGTCGTGAAAGTGAAACTTTGAGTGAGATTATAATAATATAGCTTTTCAATATAAAACTATCTAGATTATAACAAGTAAGATATTTATAACATCTACTCAACAGCTCTTAAGTATAAATACAAGTACAACCATGTTAATGCGGTCGTAAAAGCACGTTCTCGCATTTTTGCATGAGAGTTGCTAATGTTTACGTGATCTTGACGTCACTTAGTTTATAATATGGCGGATTGAGATTGTCAAATCTGCTAGATATTACATGTTTTGCGTTACAATTTTTCGAACATGTAAGAACATCACAGCTCTTAAATTTAGCAAGTTTGGGAGGATGTTTCGATAACATTCCAACCACAGCATTGCTGTTGTGCAAACCATCATGGATATCGAGCCTCTTGTCGAGGATTTCCAGGAGCTTCAGCTGGATAGAATCGCCCCTGCAACACAATCAGCTATAAATTTGTTGAAGGTAAAAGCTTCAAGGCTACTTTTAAATACAGTTTTCTTTGCATTTCATTTAAATGCAAGGAGTAGAAGCAATATATACATGACATTCGATCTCCTTTTTGATAAATATGTTAGTTACTTTTCACCGGAAAAACTGTATAACTGGCCCTAACCATGACCTCAGAAGTTCGTCTTGAGAAAGGGGTTTGTAGGGGCAGAGATGGATATTGTCATTTAGCTGATTACAGCAAATTCAAATTTGGTTTCTGTCTAAGTATACTTATTTGGAAATGCATATGTTACTGGCTGTGGCATTAATCTACAGCAACTGGCACTGTATGATTCATGGCATATAAATTGTTAAAACAAACCTGGAGGCAATGCTCTCCAGAAGCCCATGAGAATCTATTCCCAATTTGATGAGAAGTTACATGTTTTAAAAGTTTCAAATGTTTTATTTATACTTTGGCAAAAATACACAGAACAGAAAAAATTATAAAAGAAATTTGAGGTTCAGATATTTGTTTAAAAGAAATCTTAACAAAAACATTAATACTAGTTTCTTAGCTGATAAAATGCCCCATACAAAGTGTACTTTCTGACAGTATGATTTAGTTTTGCATAGTTAAAATCAGGTAGTGTCTTTAACTCTTAATTAAAACTGTTGTAGAAAATGTCACCATTGATTGGTACCCTGGAATTGTCACGAAAGTTGGATAATAAAGTCAGTGGATTGAATTAGTGAATTGTTGTTTCAAGATCAATCTTTTTATTGATTTCAGTAACAGAGAGAAATGCATTATTTTGTTACATTTTCAGATTTCCATTATATCCTTATAAAAGTTAAAAATTCAGAATAAATTCCTTGATAGATGTAGCTTCTTACTGTTGTTTACGATCATTTCAGACTGAAGAAGAGCTTGAAAAACTCACTGTAGATGAAAAGCTCAATGATATTGAAAGAGCAGTGTATCTTCTAAGGTAAGCATTTTAAAACATTTTAAGAGCTATATGTGGATTTAAATGTTTGAAAAGGCTACATTTGATGCAGTTTTTATTTACCTTCAGGCTTCTGTTTTATTATTATTTTTTTACAGAAATGCAAATATTTGTGATATTTTTCAAGCACTAGTAAGACTGTTTTATGATTACATAGGCTCTTAGTTTTTTAAAAACATACAAGGTAGTTGTTAGTTTAATTGAAATAAATTTAAATAAATGTTCTGCAGTCATGAATACAAATAAAGTTTTAAGTGCAAGAAAGTCTGCATGCAGAAGAGTGTGACACTTAACAATTCATAATACCAACTGTGGTTTCAGATTTGAAGCAAAAAGTTATCTGTGATGAGGCCTTCTTTATTTTCAAAAAAAAAATAAATAATAATAATAATAATAAATAAATAAAAATAATAATAAATAAATAAGGGCAAAGGGCAGCAATCTCCTTTTATCGCCCTTATTAATTCTTGTTCCTTGATGTCAGTTTTACCTTATTTATTTTCCACTGAAAACACATGTCCAAATTAGTTTTCCAGATTGAAAAAAAATTCTCTTGTTTCTACCAACCCCTTTTTTTACCAACCAATAAAATTAAGATATATCAAATATGACATATTTAAATCACAATATGTCTGTGAAAAACAACTTATTTTATGTTGAAACAGTTTGCTCCCTAATAGCCACAGAGATGTATGGCCTATGAGGGTTGCTTTTGACATCCTTTAGTATAAATAAACAAATGATGTTAAATCTTATCATCTGGCTAGCTGACAAAGGTTTCTATTTCACATGCGTGGTACTCTTAGAGCGCATTCTCAACGAATTAAGCCAGGCTTTACAAAGCCGGTGACCTAAAAATGGCGGACGTACATGAAAGAAAAACCGCCTAATCTTTTAATAGCCTCTCACACGCCTCCCCACACGTCGTCCCTGCGGGGTACAGTAATTAAATCTCGGCTCCGAACATTAATATTTCCGTGAATATCTCTGGTGATATTATCTCCTTAGATAGTCGATTCATTGCTGCTCTACGGGCCAAATTATTCCTTTTTCGTCTCTGTTTTCAAAGATAATAGAACAGAAGAGCTTTTTTTTTTTCGATCGCCTTCAGCCGCTATGCCTTCTTCACCACGAGTTTAACTGATGAGCATGCGCACTTAATATTTCTCAGGTAGCTTCCGCATGGCGAACGGAGCCGAGATTTAATTACTGTACCCCGCAGGGACGACGTGTGGGGAGGCGGAGAGACTATTAAAAGATTAGGCGGTTTTTCTTTCATGTACGTCCGCCATTTTTAGGTCACCGGCTTTGTAAAGCCTGGCTTAATTCGTTGAGAATGCGCTC
>NW_019775136.1:25895-48607 GCF_001039355.2 Lingula anatina | reverse complement strand
TTTTTTTTTTTTTTTTTTTTTTGGAGAACGGACGAAAATCGGTGCGCGCGCAGGATGTCATCCATAAAATTAAAAAAGTGTGGCCTTATGCGTATTTCCTTTGGAACAATTCATAGACTACATTTAGGATGAAATTGGTTTTATTATATAGTGAGATGGCTCTTCTAGCTTTACCACACACGGTGACTAAGATAAAAAAAAAAGAGAAAGAGAAAGATTTTTTTGAAGCATACGCTCCAGTTGGTCTCGGGTACTATTGTGAAAGTAATAATAACCTTGCTATCCCACCCTCTTCCTCTTACCTTCCACAAAGACTTCCAGCTCTGAAGCATCAGAACTGGTAAAGCAGAGAAGTCGTCTCCTGCAGTGAGACGTGGTATGCAAAGTAATGCCTCTGCTGATAACATCCCTGAAAGATGACAAGAAATCTATGGAATGGCTTATTGGCTGACTGGAACTAAGAGAAACGGCTTCCACCTTGGGATCTTCTTTATGCCATGTCTTGTTTTTGGTGAGGGCAGTAAATGATGTTCAGTAATTCAGTTGGGTTTCTCTCTTGGTGGTTGGAATAAGAATTGGGAGCAATCTTGCCTGGAGTGAAATCAATATTTTACCAGTCTCGCGTCTGTGTGACTGAGAACATTCTGGATCTAGTGCCTCGAAAGACATTCCGGGTGTTCATGCACTAATCCATCCATAATATGCCTGTAAAGAGTGCCACCAACAATAACTGATAAAAAATTATTCCTTTTTAGCAAAAAAAAAAAAAAAAAAAAAAAAAGAGAAAGAAAATACTGAATCTAGTAATGAAAATAGCACAAACTTTTCACCCAATTACAGCAATGTTGTCTTCATGACTTTAAACCAAAAATTAATAAAAAAATCTTTGAAATAATTGATAAATCTATGAAATATCCAAACATTCTTTAGTTTGATAAGAATTACGTTTGCAATCATGCGCAGTGCTCCCTGTAACATTCATATTGTTCTTAATGGAGACATAATCTACCAAGGTTCCGCCAAAGAACATTAAAGTCGATTCATAATCCACCTTTCGATCTGCCAGATGCCAGTTTGTACATTCTTAGTATCTTGAGATCCAACTGTCAGAATTGCAATCAATCACTAGCCTTCATATCATGTGAGTGGCAGGCATTTGGGTGATCCACATAAGGTATACAGTGCTATTTCAATTGATCTTTAAGAGAGAAAAAAAAGCAGATATCTGTGTTGAAATCCATAGAACAGACAGACGGGCAAAGAAGTATCAGAATTTCAGAAATAGGAAAATTCCATTGGGGTCAGAAAGAATACTGACATATGTTATATCAGTACAGTGTAAGGAGAAATGATCAGACCATATATTTACTTGACACATTTCTCAAGGAATACAAATTAAAATTGATTATGTGGCAGAAAACATCTATCTAATGGCCAATTCCGCAGCCTGATAGATTTAATTTACAGGTTAAGTCAGCAAAGCACAGCCCATTTGTGGCCCTCAAATAGAAAGCTGAGATGGGGATCTTTATGTATTATATTGAAGTTGCATTAGACAAATAACCTTGCATTATCAAGTGATGGGGTGCTGAAGGCTTCTCTATTGACTCGCAGGCATTAACAACATTAGAGCTGGAATGACATTTTGATGTGATTTTCACCAGATGCACACTGATAGAATAGAATTAATACTAATATATTAGTGACTTAGAACCGCTTTATCAACACACTAGTCCTAGCAGGTGAATATCAACACATTTATCAGTACAAGCCTGTTTTCCTTTGTTGTATTTTAGTCATACGGCGCTAGTAGTTATCTTTTTTAAGCTGTGGGAATTTTGAATAAAAAACCCATCTGCTCGTTAGCTTGATGTTTATAGGCCAGTTTGTCATTAATTACTGACGCTAGTTTAGGAGGTTGAAATGATTAATAAGAAAGAATCATCAAACATGCAAATATATCATCTCTATGGATCCCTGCATTAAGTATTGATGAGTTGATATGTGATAGGAAATAATGTAGATTGGAAGAAAATGGAGACCTGAAGAAGACAGATCTCTGCACCCCTGAATTATATTGGCAATGGAAAGAAAAAACACTGGAATAGATTAAGGTAGTTGTTGGATTAGATGGATTGAATAGGAAAGAACAAGTTTTGTTTTCTATAAAATGGTTCACAATAATTCTAAATTTGACAATAGTGCATCAGTTTGAAGTCTTTATGCTCAAAGCAGGAACGTGTTAAGATTGAAGCAAATATAATATGTTAATATTAAAGGAACCTGATTAATTTATATATTACATAAGTTGACAAAGTGTAATAAAATCATTTGTAAGCTGTCATCAGACGGGAATGAGTGACATGGCTGGGAATGCCCACAACTACAATTCATATTTGTTCTCATTCATCTCTTTGCACCGTGTGTAACTAATTTATGAGCATTTAATGTTGTCTGGACTTGTAAAGAAGAACTAAATGATGATGATTGATTTTTCTCAGAGAACATTATATGCAATGGTAAAAATGAATGGTTTTTGTATTTGCCCTTGTGACTTGGTTTATATCCAGTACATGCTGATCTCTGACCTTCAGTGCTGTTTTATTGGTGTTTTATTGTGCCTCTGATGCCTATGCTAGTTTGTTCTCATGATTGTTTTTTTTTCTTAATCAACACCATTGAACTTTTCCTTGATTAAATGCATATAAAACACCAATCTAAGTCTGTATATATAAGACTGTGGCATGGTTAGAAGAACAGTCAAATGGACTTGTTAATGAAACCATAATGATGCTCTTTGTTTTTTTTAGTCAGGGCAACAAGCTTTTCCCATTATGCTATTGATTAATCTTCTTGCATAATGAAAGAACAATCTGCTCTGCAGTATTTGCACACAGTGGAGTACAGAAAGCAAACACATTTTCCTTTTAACATGTAAAATTCTCCTTGAATTCAACCATCTAAGGGGAAATGTCCTTTAAATTGTTTTCAAGTACCCTTACCATAAAGTGGCTTGCTACTGTGTTGTGGGGTCCTATAAGGATTTTGTAATATAACCATACCATGCCACATTTTAGAGTGTCATAAATTTATGCATGCCACTGTAATCAAAATATATTGTCTCCATTAAATGTGTTTGAATTGAATAGCACTGACAGCCTATTTGTTTCTTTGAGACAGTTTTTTTCTTCTAGTTTCCATCTGTTGAGTATTTATAGGATAAATCTAAGAAAAAAAGAATTGGCAAAATATCTTGAAAGATACGGTATGTTATTTTCATAAAAGGGTACTGAATCATTTGGCAAAATTTGGATGTACCAATTTTTGCAATGTATTTGCAACCCCCCCCCCCCCCCCCGTTACAATTGGATTAACTTGGCATGATGTGATTCATATTTGTATTTTGTTTTCATTTAAATTTTCTTTTAAACAAGTTATGCTATACCAAAGTATGATTTTCCACCTCTCATTTTCAGGCTTGAAGCCACTAAAAGTGCAATATTACCAGAGTTGGTGGAACTCGCCAACGATGAAGAGAGTTATGTGCGTCTGGCCGGCATAGAAACTGTAGTCAATATCCTTAGTCTGCTGGATGATGGTAAGTTCTACTTCTTCTGCCTCAATTGACAGGAAGTATTGTCCTGGGAATGGAGAAGGCGAGAGGCTAGCAGGAGACTTGGGACTGTACAGAATGATTTCAAGTGTTAGTTGAGTTGTTGGACTGGATAAGAAAGTGTCAGTTAATTGAGGGAGTACAGAGGAAAAGTTGCTAGACGTCATATAAAAAGTATACAGATGCAGCTTGGTGATATTATAAAATTAGATGTAGCAGCCTTATCTAAAGAAATATATTTCTAAAAATTGTTTCCAATACTTTTATGATTAGTTTAATCAGTCATAAATAAAATGTGTATATAAGACCTAAATAGGACTTGCATCATCTGTACAATCTCAAATCACCATCAATAAACTATATTTGATATAATCAGTCCTAGATGGGGAAAAAAGGGAAAGGAACGAAATCTGAAACTATCCCCAGCAGAAAGATGGGTTTTCTGACAAGCAGGGCATTGCTTCATGTTTGCTACATACATGTATATGAACATATTTGCTGTGTCTGTTTTTCCCCATCTGCAAACAGGTGCAATATTAGGGTTACAGATTTACAGATGTTGCAACTATTTCCAGTAGGGAGTCACTGGATAAAGACGATGAACTTTTCAGGATGATGTTTCTTTATGAGAAATTCTTTCTCTATTGAGGATAAAAAAAAAGCTTCCAGGGTATTTTGCAGGTGTTGTTTCATGTCAAGATGGATAGGAAATTAATTTGTCCAAGGCAATCATTCATGAAAACCACTGGAAAAAGTTCATCACCCCTAAGCAATAATCTGCTAATTAACAATACAATGCATGGTTTTAAAATGAAGTTTCCCTGTGCTAATGGGGATTGTGGTGNGAAATTGACCTTTGACCTACTTTTTATCATGAACTGAACTCTGCTAATTTCTTTCTCTTTTAACTTCAAACTTGACAGAGATAGGTCCATAGTTACTCTTGAACTTGAATAGGAAGTCATATACTGGCAATTTACTGTGACCTTGAAATTGACCCTTGACCTACCTTACGAAGAACTTAAATTTGATTGTACCATATATATTTTTTGCAATAGTTAAAAAATTCTTGTTGATTGCATTTTTACAGCTTGTCAAGCACAAAACTGGTGGCTGTGTCCCTTATTTTGTGTATGTGGGGGTCTATACGAATGCGTTTGCTCCAGCTGGTGGTACAATATTTGGAGGCGGTATCGCCTCTCTGATCCTCTAGTTATTCCCTGTTAAAAGACATTCCAGTTGACTCCAGTAACGTCATCACTACTAGAGATTTTAATGCAGTAGGCATTATTTATTTAGTCTCATTTCCTCACAACCATATGCCTGCCAATATCCTAAGTTATTGATTAAAGTGAGACCACACTTGGTCTCCAAGTCAAAATACATGTTAATTGCATGCAGGGATACTTGGTTATACTGAGGACTTAATGACCGGAAATCCAACCAAATTGTTGCTATTTTATGTTAGTAGACTATTAGTACATTTGATACCCTGTGTTATATGTTTTAGTATTAGTATCAGGCTACAGCACAACATAGCCAACTAACTCTGATTCAGTATTATATAAGATGGTACATCATAGCCAGTGTCCAGTCTAAAATAGTCAAGTTGAGAAAGCAGCTCTTTCCCATATGAAAAACCTGTAGTTACTATGAATTGATACTGTGCATCTGTCACTATAATTACCTGCTACTAGTAAGTTAGTTACTTTATATGCATCAGGTAGGCTTAGTGAGTGGCAAACTGTCATCTGTTAATTGTCTCCATCCATTATTGGTTGGATTAATTGACATTGCTCTATTCTTCAAACTGTCTTCCGCAGTTCCTTCAGTCTTGGTAGATTTTTAAAGAGAAAAATATAAGATAGAAACTAGTCTGTCTAGCTTAAGGTTTTACTCGGTATTATTTCCCCCACTGTGCACAATAACTAATATGTTTTATATATATATATTTATTGCAGAAACCTGTAATGCAACCATCATTCCTCTGGTGTGTAAGTTCTGCCAGCAATCGCTACAGAATGAGGACCCTACCCTACCAGTGGTGGCCAAGCTGATAGGGAAGCTGTGCCATGGGTTGTCAGGTACTGCTATAAGGCTGCATTCACAATCAAAGTTGATCCGTAGACTAACAGATTCGAGGATCAAATATAGTCAACCCACTTGAAGGCTAACTGTGCATTCTCCGTGGGGAATGTATTCAGTGTCTATGAAGGGATTGTGCAGCAAGTTTTTCAATTGGGTCACCCATATTTGATCCACGAATCTGTTTGTCTAGGGATCAAGTTGTTCTGAATGGGCCCTTTATTCAGTGGATGGCTGTTTTTCAAAGGACATTGCACTGAATTGTTGTTGTTTTTAGTTTACAGAAATTGATTTTTTTTTTTTTTTTTTGCAATGATATTTTACCACAGGGGCAGTATAGAGATTTGCAGCTTGACCTGTTGTCCTTGTTGACTTACATAAATAATACCAAGCAAGTAGAAATATTATGTTTATGTATTTAAATTGGTGAAAAAGGATAATGTTCTAATTTTTGTTTTGAATTTCCAGTGAATCTAACAGAGGACCAGAAACAGTGGTTTCTTGATTTCTATAGGAAATTAAGTAGAGTGGGCCTCTCAGAGAAAACAAAAACACCAAGAGAGGGAGAGCCTTTAAATTCACCTGCAAAGGTAAGTTGAGAAGTTGTAAAATAATGAGAACATTTACAAAAAGGAGGTAGGCTATTAGCATTATAAATTTCTAAGTGAATGAATTTGTGTCTTTTATGTTTATTTTATATTTTCTTTTCTTTGGTTCAGTTGTGATTTGTATGATCAAAGAAGCAGAAATAAAAAAAAACTTAAAACTTCACTTCAGCTATGCTTCTGCAAAATATTGGGCTTATTTTCTAAGATTGATTATGACTTATTTTAATTCATGAAAAAAAACCCAGAAATTTGGGTAATTTACCAAGTCCATTAAGCTGACGTATACAAGTCAAGAGCATTTAGCAGTAATAAAAGCCATTGAAATAAAAATGAATATTGTAACAAGTTTCTCTGTGAATATTTGCAGGTGCCTGTGATAGCTAGCATCTTCCCAGATGAGGACAGAGCTGTGGAGTGCCGAAAGAATGCTGCCTTCAATTTCCCTGTAAGTTTGAGTAATGTTAAATCACAAGAGGTGAAATAATATAAAAACCAGTACATCTGGGTGAAAAACAGTGGTCTTAGTTATTAAAGAACTTCACATTTGTACTGTACTCTGAGATTGCAAAGATTCTAACAATTCTGGTGTATGACTTGGGATCTACCTATATGACATGCACTTTTTTGGAGTAGAAATGATGCCTTGAATTGTCTTTTTTACAAGTTAAATACTCTACAGTCAGAGAACCTAAAAAGACTATCGGTGCCATAATAATTGTAAAAAAAAAAGAAAATAGATAAATAAAATAAAATAAAATAAAGTAAAAAGCTGTTTGTAGACTTGAAACTGATTCCTTATGGTTTTGTCTCTCCCAGGCTATGGTAGTGATGACTGGGGCCCGCCAGTTTAAAACAGAGCTGTATCCTACCTTTAGCAGTTTGTGCAATGATCCACACTTAGCAGTAAAGAAGACTATAGCACACAGTTTCCATGAGGTGAGACCATGGTGGTTGATGTTCTGGTAATAGATGTCTATTCATGCAATTAATCTAAAAAGGCAAATAGTTATTTAAATAAATTTAGGGAAAACACTGAATAGAAATATGTGGTAGAATTATGTGCATTTTTTGCCTTAAATGATTTTTCTCTAATATGACTATTTTGATTTAAATTAAACATTTTATTGAAAAATGAATGTGACTTGGTATTTTGGTACATTGTTCATGCTCTTATCAACAAATCTGAAGGCCATGCAGTATGTCAATATTTTTTTTGATAAAAAGTATAACTTTGAAAAATAAGCAACTGTATCCTCCATATGGTTTTACAGTGCATGTTTGGAAAGTCTATATAAGGTTATATGTATCCCTAGGTTGTGAAGCTCCTTGGCAGCTCTGTGCACTGTGTTCAGGGGGAACTGATTTCACTGCTCAAAGACGAGTCCATAGAAATACTCAGAGGCCTAGTGCCTCATATAACAGAGACACTAGATTATATGGTGAAGGCAGGAGGGAGTGCAATCACGGAAGCTAAAATGAACGCAATGTCGGACGTGATCCCTGCCCTCCTAGCCTGTGAAACTGTACTGTCAGGAAGTAACGACTGGAGGTTACATGCACAAATCATGGAAAGCTTCTCTTGTCTTCCCAAAGTGTTCACAAGTGACCAGATTTATTTTAAGTTTATACCTCTGCTGTTTAAGAAGCTCCAGACAGTGGTAAGGGAATATTTGGTTGCGTTTGTTGATGACCTTGGTGCATATAACATAGTTGATCATACAGCATAGAAAACAGGGAGTGATAAAGTGTGTTACCAGATCATTTTCTCTGTTGTTTTTTTGAGTAATTATGAAAAAAATGGAATTCTAAAGCTATTAACAAGTATGACTTAAGAATTTATAAATGAACAGAGATGTTTAGTTTACCTGTAGATTGCAAAAAACACTGTCATTTTCTTCTTTACAACAGAGGCCTTTACCAGTGCGGCATGCTGCAGCTCGGACAATATTAATCTTGATAAGAAATAATAGGAAAATGGAACACAGGCAGGAATTGATATGTCGGCTTGTGGATGGTAAGAAAAACCTTATTGATAAACATTATGTATTATAATAATGAAAAATACCATCCTAGCTCAAACATCTATGCTGTTATAGGTCTAGTTTATTTACTGATTTATTGCTAATTTTGTGTTTTATTTTTGCTTTGGAGAAATCACCTTTGAATTGCTAGACTTTACATTTTACTTGTTAATTTGTTTCTTTTCCAGAATACTGTCATGGGAAGAGTTGTTATAAAAGAAGCTTATTCATAGACATTTGCAAAATGGCAATGGAACTTTACTCAAAAAGCTTTTTCAAGGAGTATTTCTTTGAGTTTGTGTTAGAGCACGCCACAGATCCCGTCCCAAATATTCGCTTGCGATTATGCTCCGTCCTACCCCGTCTGAAGACTATACTGCGTCTCCCTGCTGATCGCAACTTATTGCAGCAACTAGAATCATGTGTTAGGAAATTATTGATTAATGAGAGAGATCGAGATGTTACAGCTTCTGTCAGAAAGGTGAGCTACTTTTCTTTGGCCATTTGCACGATTGAATAGTGTAAAAACCCACTAGTGCACGAACTCACTTGTAACGTGTGTGTAGTTTCATTTTATGTTGTGAGACAGCACTTTGCTAATTATTCATTTTAAAGAATAGATACTAATTGTCAGCTTATATTCTGGACCATGTCATTGGTGTCATATATTTTCATTAAATTAAATGAATTTTATTTCAAAGTTTCATCATGCTGTGCATGTGTATAGTGGTGTATTTTAACAGGACATTTTAACAGAATGGACACTGGCTATACTTTAGCTATTTGATAACCGTTAATCATATTGTACACAATCTAACCCGTAACACATCTGAGTAGCACTAAAAGAAATGCACTATATATTTGTTTTGATACCCACATATTCATGGTGTGTCCCTGTAATTTATAGTTCTACACTCTAATGTACACGAGAACCTACCCTGAGGTAACTTACACTACTGGTTGCTTGCATTGCCAAACTAGACTTGCTGTTGGCTTTATTGTTTAGGTGCCTGAAAGTTATATCAGGTCACAGATACTTGAGGATAATTTCTGCATTTGTATTCTTTTTAAATTTTCTTAGAAGATGTTAAAAAAAAAAATGACATTTTATCTGGTCATTGGTGAAATTTTTCAAGAATTATAATCAGAAAGTGAAGATGGTGACTGTCTGATTTGTTTTTGGAAAATTTATCAACTTACTGGCCTAATGCAGCATTATCCATCAAGTTGGACACATTTATATTACTATTTGTATATTTTGTGGTTTATTTGTTTCTCAGTACTTGATTTATAATCAGGTGAAATAATTGTTGTCCAATGTTTTGCGTGAACTTGTTGAACTTTTTGAAGTGTTTGCTTGAATATTAATGTGATTTTTGTGGTGCTAACCTTTAACAGTCTTGTTTTTAGTCTGTGGATACTTAAAATGTGTAAGATTAGTGTCTCAATATGCAAAGCCAATATTAACTTTAAGATCCATCATCAAATTTATTGGTTCCGATAGACAGCACTTGCATTAGATATTTGTCTATTAAATTACTTCCAAGGCCAATTGCCTTCTTGGTCCATGGAACCCATCTTCATTAATTCTTTGTGGTTTTTTGTAGTTAAAGAATAGGACCCCAATCTCTGCTTATTGTAAAAAAAATCCATTTGGCTAATAAGATAATAATCGATCTGTTTCAGTCTGTGGAAGAATTAGATAAGATAACTGTTCCAATGGATTCTGTAAGTACACATAACTGTAGTCCCATTTCTGATGATATAAGTTTGGGTGCTTTCCCAGAGATTTAGATCAATCTAGAGATTAAGATTTAGATCGACCTAACTCCCTGGGGGTTCACGCTAAATTGCAGTCAGCCGAGCGGGCACCATAGTTAATTACCCCCTTACAGCTTATAGTAGGCAGGACAGATGCTTAAGCCGGCCAAGCTGACAGTAATCTAGTGAGACTCCCCACAGGGATAGATCGATCTAAAAATCTATGGAAATGGGGTGTAAGAGGATGTGCCTGTATGTACATGTTTATTTCTTTGTATATTTATGTTGTGATAAATTCATCAAATAGTATTAATACATATTTTAACAATGTGAAGCTCTCATAGGTACTAAGACTGATTAACCTAAGAGAAAGGGTGCTTGTGTCTAGTTTTTGAACCAGTATTAAGATATTTATCCATTTTGTTTTAGATGGGCAGAAAGACTACGGTCGATGATGACATTGTAGACCAAAGGAAAGAGGAAGAAGAGAAAATGCTTATAGAAATGGTATGGATTACGATATTCTGTAAATTTAATCTCTGCAGCACTTATGTAAATATGCCACATCAAGAGAGTTGGAGTCACATTCATGAAAGTGTTTTCAGTTAGGTCTGAAAAACTGAAGAAAAATTATTTAAATTATAAAAGTGGAACTTTAACATAATTTTGTTGAAATCTTTTATAGGAAGAGAAGTCTCGCAAAGATGAACCAGAGACAAAAAGTTCCAAGAAAGAAGAGGGGAAGAAAAAGGATAAAAAGGATGTGGCCTGTAAAATCCCTGCTCCAAAAAGAGGTATAAATACCATGCTTAAATTTGATGAATTGAGGACAAATGGAAATTTTACAGCTGCATTTATTAAAGAAAGCATAGTAGATAAATAGAGGAAATTTAATCAATTTTGCCTTGTTGGTTTTGTTTGTGTGTATTTGATTGTACTGGTGATCAAATTCATCATAAAACATTTTCCATCCAAAATTGTTTAGATCTCTAAAAGAGCTTGCTATATCTTGTAGAATTGCTATCATTATAAGCTCCTTGGGTTTTACTTATAGTTTATAGTAGAAACCCTTGCAGTACCTTAGTATCATCTTTACCTATTCCCTTAGTTGAAGGGTTGAAGTCTTATCCTAGGATTGTCTTTTCTATCCTGTTTAGCCTCTAAAATACCTGCTGCCACTAGTACAAGGCATCAACTTGAGAAGTCCAGATCCGAGAGAGAATTAAAAGCTGGCAGCAGTAATGAAAATACTACACCTAGTAAAGGTGACAATGCAATTTATTCTTGATATATTAAGGAATTGAAAAACTGAAGATTTGTGGGATGTGATTTACTGTAGAAACCGTTTTCTCTTTAGAAATCAGTTACTGCTATTGGAAATGATTTACTGTAGAAACTGTATTCTCTTTAGAATGCTATTCAGTCTTTATGTTTATTCCAATGCATTTTTACAAGTAATTAGCTTAATCCACCCCATGAAATCATGTTCCAGTTGACCACAGTGATGTTTGCAACGACATACTGCAACTTATCAGTCAGTGGTTACATAAGAATGTGTTTGACTGCTAGTTTCAATTTTTACAGGTAATAAAACAGTCAAAAGTTTGAAGAATACCACACCTTCCCCAACTTCCAAGTCTCGGTCCCCGGGCAGTGCCAGCAGCATAGGGTCAGCATGCAGCACTAATAGCAGGTAAGAGGCACTTTCAAATGGGAGTTTTGTTGGTCAAGTTCATAGCAAGACTAACTTGAATCAGAAATATGCTAACTGATGGCCCCATGATGTCCAGATCACACAGGGAGGTTCGTGAATTTCAAACCTGTCAGGACATCTGAGACCTTTTGAAAAAAATTAAGCTAGTGATTTCCCATTATCCAGTTTTATTGGTTAATTTCCATTTTTTATACTCATGTAAGTAAACAAGACTGTAAAAAACAGATTGTTAGAAAGTGAAAGTAAAAGCTTCCTGAAGCAGTATCCATATGATTGAAGTTAGTGTAGTTATAAACCAGGCCATAGTCTACATGTGAATGAAAGCATATTTATGTGAAAAACTTGGAACTTATATGATATTGAACCTCAGTTTAGATTTAGTTTAATAATAATAATACAGATTATTGTGGGGCTTTTTGGTGCTCAATATTCTTGAATATTTTGTGAACCATACTTTATGTTGGGATTCTTTTTCTTGACTTAAAAAAAATTGTTTTTTGATAAAGTCATATTATGCTTTCATACTTATATTTTATCTCAGAATTAAATTTAAATTTAAATTAAGTTGCTTAATTGTGTTTATTTTCTTTTCAGACGTAGTTCAGCTAGCTCAACATATAGTTCCTCTAGTAGTGTACCTTCTCCATCTCCAAGTTCAGCTGGTAGAAGGCGTCTCAACACTGGAAGTCCCCTTTCTATTGCAAGTCCAGGTTAGTTTGAGTTAGAATCTACTGATTAGAACAATATAAAAATTGGGAAGAGATTATTTTTTTTTCCTGTATAAGGTGCTTGATATATCATTGATTTAAAAGATTATTAGCTCATTTTTACTAAATTGTCTATGTCTGTGTGTGTGTGTATTGTTCATTCACCGAGGACTAAATTGCCCTTTATAATTTGTTAAAAATACATAGCCTGACTAGAATTTCCTTTCCTTTCAGATTCATCATCATATAGCACAACAAATGGTGGAACTGCACAGAAGAAAAATAGCCAGCCTGGAGTCAGTGGGGTACCAACAGCAAAGTAAGTAGACCAACTGCAGGGGAAAACATGTTTTATCTTGCTTGATATGATTTGGTTTTTCCTTAAATTATTATTCAAAAGGGTATATTAAATACATAAATATTGTATATTTGACATTTATTCCACTTAACAAGACTCCCTTTGGTGGCTCTGTTTTATAAAAATTTGGTTAGTGAAGTAAGTTTCTTTTCTAATTCTGCATTAGTATGGATTACGTTCAGTTCAATGATGTCCACCTAGTTCTAAATGACATACCCATTGCACTTTTCAGAAGGAAGACCTCGATGTCCAAATGACCCCCCAGGTTTCCTGCTAAAGCAGGAGCAGTGCAAGTCTCTTGGCAACACTCAGTGGGGTGAAAGGCATTGATGGGAGTAGACCAAGCAAGGGACAGGGGATACTATCAGCTCCCCACCTCCTCCCTAGATACCAGTGCTATCATGTGGATTACAATCAACTTCTGGTGTAACCAGCTTTTCTAAAAAAATAAAAAAGAAAAGGTTGTGAAAGTAGGGGCTTGCATATTTTGAAAATGTCTGGCATAAAAAAAAAATTTGTAGATTCAGCCACAAGTTTTTTTAAAGTTATGAGGCGAAATAAGTAGTGGCACTTTTTACCTTGGGATAAAACCTGTTTTGAGCACATGTGGAAGCCAAGTCAATCTGGAGTAAATCTGTTTAGTGCGATTTAGTAGTATGTGCCAAGAGTGACACTGTAGGTTCTTAAAAGAGATTTTACAAGCCAAAGCTCTTATTTTATGTAGTTTAAAATGTTTTTCTTGATCTTCCAAAGAAAAGAAGATAGAGAAACGAATTGCAGTTGAAGTTTTATTATTGTAATGCTGATGTGAAACTGAGATTTGTGCTGTTTTATGGCAGTTGTGTCAAGTTTTTACCATGACATATAAGTAAAGTTCCAAGAAGCATAGAAGAATTCTGAAATATCTGAACACTGTGGAAAGTATGCGATCACCACCCAAGACAGAACTGTGCAATAAATTCTCCCTACGTTCAGTGTGCTTCTTTGGGGCTTGGTGATTTTTTTTTCCTGGCCTCCTATGTCACAACAAATGTTCTGATACAGGGATGCCACCATGATTGAAAATATATACTGGTTATTGATGAAAAAAAAAATAATAAAAAGAAAATTAATTTTACATGCAATAGTAATTCTGCATTCCAGGAAAATGTGTTGTTATAGCTCAGTATACTACATGACATCATATAAAATATCTGTGGTCCATGACATGTATTACAAGTTTTGTATTATATGTGTCCTTTGTGCATTCAATGCTTCTACTGAAAAGCCCGAAAGGGTGTGTAAAGAGTACTGTAGATGTCTTAAAACACAGACTTAGATGATATCACTAGTTTTACGAAATGCAGCTTGGATCTTGTATTTGAATGGTTGTGTAGGTTTCAGCAAATCAGTGTTCAGTTATTTTGTTTAATGATGATTTGACCTTTGCACTCATAGATAAACAATTATTTCACTTATTTTCAAAAGATACATAGTATTGTTCAAATGATATGTCTCAATAAAGTGATGAGAGGTAATTTGAGTTGTGTCATACATTATCAGATTTAATTTAAAAAATATATTTGGAGAACACTTTATAGTGATCAGGGATACGTATCAATTGAATCCTCAAACTTCTGCTCAATAACTAACCAATGTTGTGGCCTCAACCTGAATCCTTTCGCTAGGAATTAACCTAGACGGACTGGTCACCTCATTTAGTGACATACAGCTTAGAATAGTCTCTTGCATCCTGTCCCAATGTGTGAAGTCGACTATTCGTCAAACTTTAGAAGCAAAATTTGATTGATAGTCATACATATTCCTCAACTCTCAATTCTACTGGATAACTAAAAACACATTTAACAGTGATGCAACTGTTACTGTGTTTCATTTCAAAAATATCATTTTTCTCTTAAAATGCCTTTGCATGCTTTTGAGCACTTCTTGGAATGATAAAAAAATTTTAATTAAAATTCTTTTCTCTTTGAAATGAAAGTGGAAGTGGAACATTTTACCAGAAGGTTCTCAACTCTATACACGTTTTTAATACTTTGATTGTTATTAATTATTTAAGATGAAAGGTGTCACCATGCTCAAGTTCTTGGCCTGTGCATTTTCTACTTGTTTTTCAAGACCCTATTTTGATTGCCTGGATGTGCCATGATGTCTACTGAAAACAAACCACATATTTGGGGGAAATTTCTATAATTACAACACTGGAATTTCATTAACAGTTGACTGACATGGTATCGACCCTAGTTCTTTCACTTGGTAATGACCTGGAGGGACTGGTCACCGGATTTATTACATACAGCTAGGAATAGTCCCCAGCACCCTATCCCATATGTGCAGGAAGTTATTATTTAGACCTTTTTGCTAAATGTTGGGTTCTCTACCCACTCCCAGACAGCTTCTTTGATGCCATGTTAGCTCGTTTTCCTCGTCAAGAATGAAGTCTTCATCCATTGTGCAACCAAGGTCTCCGTTTTGTTGGAAAATTGCAGAATTTTGAGATTTCATTAGTACAGGGTCTTCTATGTTGTTTTACTTATACTTTCGAGCCCGTTTTTTTTCTCCAATGCACATTTCAGAGCAGCCAGTAGCACCACACACTGTGATTGATTCCTTTCTTTCCTGGGGTTTGTCTTCACTTTTACCAGTCCCCCCCCCCCCCCCCCCCCCCCCCAACGGAATGCATTTGTGGGTAGATTGATGCCGAGATCCAAAACAATTTTAACTAATGTTTCAGTCTTTCAGATCGTGCAGCTATGTAAATATTAGTTGTTCTTTAATTACATTTACTCCAGTATCAGAGTTATACATATTTCTCATTCTAATTTTACTGGACAACTAAACACATTATAAACAGCACTTTTATTTGATAATCTTTATTAACATTACTGTCTTTTATTTATCACTATACACGTTTCCCAATAAATGAGGTATATGTGAAAGAGAACATTACATGAAATTCATGACTAAATATAAGGTCTTTGAGTAATATCCAATTGGTGAAAAAGTTGTATATTAGTTTTTTAATTTTCATGTTTTCCACAGCTGTTTGTGCAATACATAGGCTTTATACAGTTAAACTGCGAAAATTCAGTATCCGTAGCAGTAATAAAGAATATATGTATATATACATGTGGGTGCGTATAGAAAGATAAAGCTAGTACTCTTCTGCTATTTACAAATGTACATAATGCAAAAAATATATATTTATATCTTTTTCCAAGCCTGATCATGTATCCTTCACGAATAAAAATGCTTTTTAGAAATTTCTAATCTAAGTGTTAAACCCTTTGAAATAAGGGCAACTTCATACTAATCTTCTTCATAATTTCATACTAAATGTCAAGCATTCTATCGATACATGTTATACATAATCTTAATAAAACTTTTTAGGTTGCCTTTCGTACTATTAACCTTGACAACACCCAAAAGCTGGTTTTAAAAATAAACTTTAACCATATAAATGCTTTTTGGAATTTCGTCATCATCAAGTAAAATATGGCAACTTATATACAACAATCAATCAATGAAATTTTTTTCCCTTTCAAATTGATATGTAAAATAAAATTTTGGATAAATTTCTAGACGTTCTGACAAGACAAATGGCCTTGAAAACCCAATTCTAGAGGCACATTGAATTATATGGATATATCCTAAGCTGTCCAGCAGCACACCGTATATATTACTATTCAATTTGTATTCCTATTTAACAACAACAAATAAAACATCTCATGAGCTTCCACCTTCTTCTTCCTCCTCCTCTTCATCATCCTCATCATCCTCAAAATCCACATGTACTGTATGCCCAGCTGCTGCAGCTTCTTCTGCTTGCTGTTTAAGTGTCTTTTTGTATGGCTTGGTACGCACAAGGCTAAATTCCTCTGCAGACAAGAGGAAAATCCCACTGGCTGTGAGCAGCTTGCCGTGTCTTGTTTTCAAGTGCCTCTTGTATGTGTTCCTTGTCTTGAACTTCATGGCGCAGTCTGTACATTCAAATGGTGTTTCACCAGTGTGGCGCCGCAGGTGCTCCTAAATATATCACTGGACATTACATAACTTTATAACATATTGGGATGTGAGTGAAATGAGATGGACCTATTTTTGTGCTATATCAGATGATAGATAAAAGGAGTAAGTGTTGTCATATTATACAAAACAATCATGTACTTTTGCCAGTTCCCTACAAAACAATTTTTAGAGATGCAAAAAAGTTTTAAAATTCTTCAAAACTTACACGCATTCTCATAATAAAATTGTATGATACATCTTTTGGAGAGTTTCAGAAATGCATTTATTTACGTCATAAAGTACCTACCTTAAAATGGCTTGGGTGCCTAAATTTCCTCCCACAGTCAATGCAAGTAAACCTGCTCTGATTATTGTGAATCAACATGTGGTAGTTTAGACTGTGCTGTCTGGTAAAGGTGGTGTTACAAATTAGGCACACAAATGGCTTGATCCCTGGAGAAACCCAAAATAGCAAATTAAGAATGATATATTTACATGGGTAGTAGGCGGGGAAAAACTGTCTGCAATAAACACTGTGGATAGGGTTCAGCATACTAAATGAAAAGAAATTGCTTTCACATTATGAGTACTTCCTAGTTTTGAAGGTTGTCTTTCAAATATTTTACATAAAATCAAGTTCACTCTGCTGGATGTTAAATGAAATTTCCACTTGGGCAAAATGGCTGTTTTACCTGCATGGCTTCTGTAGTGGTACATGAGTGTTGCAGTTGCAGTGAAAGTTTTGTCCTTGCATAGTCTACAAACTAAAATTCCCTTTTCTGTGCCTTTTTTGTTCTTCAGTTCTCTGATATACTTAAGGGCCATTTTCTGAAAAATAAACACTATTAAATGCAAGACCATTTTGTTGATCTCGATTACATGTAAATCTGATGATAGATAAAATAAGTAGGTATTGTCATATTATATAAAACAATCATGTACTTTTGCCAGTTTCCTACAAAACAATTTGTCAAAGTTGTGGCATGAAATGATATATAACTCCATTCACATCTGAGGTCACATCAACACTTTTCTCAGTTGAAGCCAGTCAAATTCTTCACAACCAAATATATTGTCAGTAAAACAAATAACAAGACATTTTACACATCTTCATTTAAATATAAAAAATTACTTTTGACATTTAGAAAAAAATTAATATTCCTTTCAGAGTATAACATAGAACTGTTTTACCCTTTCCCATTCAGCACTGCCTTCAACAAGTTTTTTCTTCTTCTTTTTTAAAGTTGTCACATTTATTTCCTCTTCATCAGTGGATGATAAAACTTCTTCTGGCACTGGCATTTTGCCCTTCTTTGCAATCAGGGATTTAGGCATTGGTGGATATGGCTCTGAAAAAGATGAACATCAACTACAATCACCAAATAGATTACAATGCTCAAAGGCATTTCATCTACAATGAGATTTAGTAAAGAAACAAGGTTACCAAAAGCAGTAAAGAGACTTGCTGGGGTTCAACTTTTTACAGATTCAGGGGTTGGTGTGTTTTATGTTTAAACATTTTCACTTTACTCCACAGTGTCACAGATTAAACGCTTGCCAAATGTTAGTTGAAAACAGATCTGACGAAACATTCAGACACACAGTTTAGTGCATTTTAAGGACAACTTGCCAACTCTGGCAAGTGCAAAAAAGAAAAAATCCTAATCTTCACCCTTTATCATTTCTGCTATGCATATCAGACAGGGCAAACACTTGGGTTTGGCAAAAGGGAAACCCTTGCAAAATATTTTCTATGTGCAGCAAATCTCTTGATGCTTACTTTGCCCAGTATCTCCTACTCCATCAACGGCCTGCTCCTCAGAACCGGTTCCCATTTGAACAATCTCTTCTGAGCTGACAAGCTGAACAGGAACGGCAGTCATATCACTGGGGAGGCGAAGCTTGTCAAGGCGCACCACTGGAATTGTCATGGTTTTTGGATTGATATCTTCACCATGATTTTGACTCAGTGTCAGAGTTAGTGTCTTAGGTTGCTCAGATTCATCTTCATTTTTATTAGGCATAGGGCCCCACCTTAATGCACATGATCGGCTGGTACCAATTTCGGCAATGTCTTGTCCTTCTTCCATTTCATCATCACTTGTATCTCGTGGCCCAAAGATTGTGGTGTAATTGTGATCATGATATGGCTGTCGCCTGCTGAGAAATTCTAAAATAAATTCCTCATTTTCTCTGATTTTTCTTTTTGTTTCTTGATTGTCTTTAGGTTTTGGGGCAACCTCACCAGCCGTAGCCTGCAAAGCACTAAGCCTTGTCCTATTTGGGTTCTTTTCCACACTTTTTCTAATCCTGTACTGTTTATTGGCAAACTTCTTCACAATATTTTTCCTAGTTGGGGATGATGCGTTTCCAGATCTGCCCTTCTCTGCTGAGCCCGAGTCAGAGTTCTCTCTTGCTTCATTTTCATCAATATCTGAGTTTTTACTACCAACCATGTCTGAAAGGTTTATCATTTTCCCTTTGGGAAAAACGTAGACATCTTCAGATTGTCCTGAAGACTTAATCACAGTGAAATTTCCCTTATCTTTCTTGAATGTTTTTGAACTGGCAGGTCCTGGTTTCAATGGGGACAAGTGAAGCTTCTTTTGTTGCTTTTTCTTGGCAGCTTTAGCAGCTGCTTTTTCAGCTGAAAATAGGAATGATTTGTAAAGGAATTTCAGTTTCACTTCATTCTTCCTTGGGACTAAATGCACTTCAACAAACAGTTAAAAAACAAAATACCATTTTGGTATTCCTTTCTAAATTTTTGAATGATTAAATTATGAGTTCCATGCAAGAGGTAACCCAAGTTTTGTCAAGATAAAAATGATATATAACCAAACCTAAACTTCTGCTGATACTAGTAAGGAGCAACATGTCACTGCATACCTGAAAGTCTCTTCTTTCTTGCAGGCACTGGTTCAGCAGTGAACTTTATTTTGTGAGATCTCCCTGGAACTTAAGACAAAATGGAAAATATTATGATATTTACAATCAAATGTATAAGCATGTTTGTCTGGTGAAATCATTTAAAAATGCTATTCCAGATATCTTACAAAGTGTATGTTACATGTGAAAGTGTTTTCCATAATTATTCAGCAAGGAGAAAAAAGTCTGTATATTACAAAAAACATGTAGCCAGGAATAGGGGAGACCGGGGCACGTTCGGCCCCGGGGCACGTTCGGCTTTCACTCGTATTTTCCACAATTAACACTTTTGGTCCAGCAGCGACCCCTTTACGTGTCACTTGATCTATTTAGCGGGTCCTACAAAAATAAGGCTTCTGTGGTGCACTCCGTTCGGAAGATATGATTGAAAAACTTATTTTTCACGGGTTAAATTTTTTACGGGTTTTTTTAATTTGGGTCTACTTTAGCATTAATTAGTTGACTTACTGTCACCAATGCATTATAATATAAGAGCATATAGAAAGCCAATTTAAATGAGGTATGGCACCACACTGTCGTCTTCTTAATTATGTTGCTATGGTAACATACATTCGGAATGCAGGCTTGGGGCAAGTTCGGCCCCTCAAGGTGGGGCACATTCGGCCCCTGGGTTGTGTACGTTCGGCCTGGGGCCGAACGTGCCCCGTGGCTTTGGCGAAAGACTTGACCTAAAAATTATTATTTTTAAGCCCAAAAAGTTTGTTATATGCTAACATTTCAGCGCCATTAATGGGGTTAAAACTTAAGCTTGTATCTTCACATTTTAATTGTCGCGTTTTTTCAACCACGCATGAAGCCTTTAATTCAAATATTTAATACATGTACATATCATAAACTTATATTTTCCAGAGAAACACTATGGCATCTGGCCGGAAATATTAACATTGTTTAAAGATCACTGGAGTTGTTATCTAGTTTTTTTTTAAATATTTCCTTAACGTGACATTATTTCAAACAAATTGTGTATGTTAATATGTTCTTTGTGATTAAAGTTGATGTTTTGCGTTTGAATGCTTTGTTGGGTTTCAAATATTAGAAAGTTTTCCCGTTGGATTAAATGTGGGGTTTCAAAACTGACGTAGGTCGGTTCCTTCATGTTCTGTAATTGATATACATGAGAAGTATAAAGACCTATGCATTAAAAAATAGAAGTTCAATATATGTAGTTCCAGGACAAACATGTACCTACCAAACAAACAATTTCAATTAGGCCTACATATCTTTCTAAAACCTTACTATATTACTTATTTCAAGTATATCGTCACTGTTTAGCACCAAAACACCTATTTTTAAGGTATTAATGTGAAATGGAAATAAAAGAAATCGGTAGGTAAGTATTTGAATTTGCAGGCCGAACGTGCTCCATCGAGAGGCCGAACGTGCCCCAGGCCGGGGCACGTTCGGCCACGTGTTGGAAATTTATTTCATGTTAAATTTCTTAAAAACGCAAGGTCTTCTTTACATTTGACCAATGTATAAAAAAAGGAAATTTAGCAGTCTATCTACTCAAAACACATCATTGAGATTCGTCGTCAAACAGCTGAACTACAACCGATCAAAAGAAAAGGGGCCGAACGTGCCCCGGTCTCCCCTATCCTTCAGAAAAGGATTTATAGATTTAAATAGAGAGAAAGGCTCAAAATGCTTGAATGTTTACCATTTGCTTCATCTACCAGCTCACTGACATGGTCAAGAAGATGTGTTCTCATCTGCAACCTGGCTCTATTTTCATTACCAAAACTGGTGAAACTACTATTGCACTTTCCAGGCATTAAGTAACATGTGTAGGTATAGTTCCGCTTCAGCTCATGTGCAGATGTATCTGAGAATAATGCCAAAAGCTGTTTGTCTGTGAGCTGGGCTATCTGGTCCAATGACAGCACATCCAGAGACTGCATACTGCGGGCTGTTAACTGGATATAAGGTAAATAAATATAGAATAGCATATCTAAATAATTAATATAAAACTTTAAAGTGCTTTAAATTGCTAGGAATATTCCTCATTTTAACTTGCATTACATTAAACATCAAAAAGGGATACTTCTAAATTTGTTATATCTTGGCATTAATTGAAATGCTTTAATACAGAGACATTGTACAAAGAAAGCAAAGAATTTCAATATAAATATGCTGAGACCATCCTTGTTTTAAAAAAGATTTCATTAGTAACTACCTTCTTGGTTGGAGTTTTAGCAGCTGATGGATCACTTGCAAGGGTTTCTGATGCTACCTGTGCGAGCACATCTAACATCATGTTTCCCCTGTTTTGCGAGTCTAACTGATCCTCATCTCCGACATCTTCCATGTCAATCTCCTCTTCATCACTGGAGCCTTTGTCATCTTCTGGATCTTGATCTACCTCAACACTGGTGTCAAAGGTGCAAAGATCAGAACTTGTATTGTGAGATTCTTCAATGTCCCCCTCCACATCAACTTCCATTTCACCATCCTCCAGATCTGAAGAGTCCTCTTCAGTTTTTACCAATGTGGAACTGCTAGATTCTAATTGGAAGACAAAAAGAGGATTAAAACATTTTTTCAATTTCACTGTTCAATTTCACTGTTTTTTCAATTTCTACATCACTGTTTCTAAGAGTGATAGAATAAAAAAATCCTATCATTTCCATTTAAATAACTGGTCAGCTTGAATGAGCAGGAAAAAAGTTACTTAAATTAAGTTTTTTTTTAAGCTGTGAGCATGTAAATTCTGTAACAGTAATAAAATTAATGTTCTGGCTTTAAATATCAGATCTTTATGAAAAGTAAAAATGCAAGGAATAAAAGAAACTGTTCAATTAACTTAAGTCTTCTGGAAAAAAAGTACAGTATACAGTCCCCCTGAAGTATACAGGCATATTAAAACCTCTAAAGATTAAAAACAAATCTTTATGCAT
>NW_019775136.1:0-23244 GCF_001039355.2 Lingula anatina | reverse complement strand
TCTCTCTTTCTACTGCACATGTTTGTATTAACTTGTCGTATGTCTAACACCCCATTTCCATAGATTAGATCGACCTACTTTAGATCGACCTAACTCCCTGGGGGTTCACGCTAAATAGCTGTCAGCCGGGCGGACACGAAAGTTAATTACCCCCTTACAGCTTGTAGTAGGCGGGACGGACATTTAAGTCGGATTATCTGAAAGTAATCTAGTGAGACTCCCCGCGGGGATAGATCGATCTAAAATCTATGGGAATAGAGCCTAAAGCATAATCTGTAGTGGAGCAATTATATGAGGTACCCTCTTAACCAGCCATTTGTAATCATAGGTGGGCATTTGCCTTAATGCAATTCTGGAAAGTTTTAAAAACAAAGTGTCCAAATGATTCAACTAAGATCTTCATCCACCACATGTCATAACCTTATCCATAAATGATTTAATACATTTACTTTTTAAGGCACAGTTGTTGTGTTTTTGCTAATCATACAATTAGGTGAATATTTTGTTGCCTTTTCTACATTTAGTAAAATTATCACCTATATTTTTTTTACTTAATTGAATTTTTCATCATTCTTCCCCACCAGGCAACCTAACAAATTATTGGTGGTATGGACAAGAAGAAGTCGTAGGAAAGCCACCGAGGTGGGTACAGTTCTTATGATAATATATATAGAGATAGTGAAGACAGGAAACTAACTTATCTTGGTCTCCAGGCTTTGTTTACTCATTACCAAAATGAAACCACTTGACACTTGGACTCCGTGTTAAACACCAGGAAGATTGTGATTATCTTTACAGTGGTTTTAGCACAAGTCGTTAGATTGGATTCTTTAGTAACATATTGATAACAATATAACAAACAGAAATTTTGTTGCATTGCATTACCTCAGCAATGACATGTTATTGGTGAAACCATGCCAGAAATTAAAAAAAAAAACCAAAAAACTCCAATATATTTTAATTCAAAACAATGCATTCAGTCAGTGAATTTTTATCTGTTATATTTTTTTACTGACTTGATTTTATATTGTACCTTTCTGTATAAAAAAATTGAATGTATATTTACATTTTGTCTACATTTTTTGTGGTTAAATCATTTGGAGCATTTTTTGTGCGGTAGAACACCACTCCTATACACAGGTTCTTTTTTGCCAGGTTACTTCTAAGATAACATTACAAAGAGACATGTGAATGACTCCCTTAGGCTCTTTTTAACACGTTTTTTATTATAATTAAAAGCTAAAAATAGAAATACCAAAATTTTGGATCAAATCCATTATATGCTGGAAGGATACTTTTCTGTTGTTAAAAAACAACTATTTACAGCTACAGTTACTGAACCTTATTTGTACCCACAACATGTAAAAAACTTTTTATTAAAAAATAATTTCATTTTCTTACCAAGAGACATTCTGATTGTATGATATATCATAAAAAAAGAATTCTTTTCTATCCACTCCTTGTTTTTTACAGGCCCACCAGTGGGAGCCCACCATCAGGAACCCTTACCTAGGCTCTGTGGTGTGGTCAGTGCCTGAGAATGTGGAAATACAAGTCACTCTGTTCAGAGACAATAAGCAAGTGGAGTTTGAGGATAAGGACTGGACATTTGTTATTGAAGATGTAGGTATCTGTATTAGTTAATTTTTAAAAAAATTGAATGGAAACTTGGTATGTTGTAGGTGAGATAATTTATCTGTGGATAATTAAAAAGTGTAACAATATTTACTTTGTATTTTAAGTGTGTATGCACATTCATATACATTCACCTGTTACAATTATTGGAATATATTTATGGCAAATCAGTTATAAAGTTAGCTTTTAAGTATCTGTTCATTAGATCCATTAATTTATGAATTATTAAACAATCTACAAATTGTACTTAGTGTAGCTTTTAGCCAAGAAAGAAGCTCAACTTTTATAGATATTTATTGTAAATTTGTCAAATTTTGTATATTTACAGCAAGACAAAAAAGGGAGACGAAGAGTCTTAGCATCCAAAAATGTGAACATGAAAGAATTTGCCAGCCAGATTCCCACGCAGACAGAACTAAAACTGAAACTGAAACCAGCCTCCAAGAAAGTGGTTTCAGCCACCCTTCAGTTAACAGTGTCATGTGTGTTCTTGAGGGAAGGAAAAGCTACGTAAGTGATAAATCTGTCAGTTGTTAACATAGAGAAGTAGTTTCAGTAGGAATTATTTTCCCAACTGGTGATTGTGATGAGTCTTTTTGCTTTATGATAATGAATGCAGGCCTCTTATATCATAATTCTCAGTCGGTGTCAGATCTGAATAGCATACATGTATGTAATGATTTTACATCATTTAAGTCATTTCAGCTGCATTTGGTTTATTCATCATTTATCAGTTGCAGTT
Organism: Lingula anatina; assembly: GCF_001039355.2. The sequence goes on along the minus strand of NW_019775136.1, from coordinate 20,867 downwards.
TCTAAATGAAAGTAATTACTTATCTCATTCCCTTTTATAATGGGAGCTGATTTGTCATTTTCAGCTGCAACTGGTTTATTCAGTGATAATTTATAGATGATAATGAAGATTTCTATTGTTGATCACTTTCCTAATGGCGCTGGAATAGTGATTTGTCATTTGAATAGCCTCATTTAAATGAAAGAAAGTGAAAATACTGTTTAATGTCAGTTGCTTTCATATTAAAAACTTATATTTTTAATATGATTTAATATCTTCTCCAGTGATGAAGATATGCAGAGCATTGCCAGTTTAATGAGTATAGGAAGACCAGATATAGGCAACATTGATGACTTTGATGATGAACAGGATGAGGCCAATGCCAGTAAATTCTCTGAACTTGCTGCCAAGTTAGATTCCCTGAATGATGAAGAGGATGATTTAAATCCATTTGGGGATCCCGATCTCCCTGAGCAAGGTAAAAGAAATTATCACAATCTTAAGAATGCCTGTACAATGCCTGTCATTAGTAGATAAAATCATATATTCTTAAAAATATTGAAGACAAGACATAACTGATTAAGTTTACTTTCTACAATGTTTCAGCAGCTTCCCAGCCTCCTATTTTTGCCACATGTTCTGGCACACCAAAGAAGAAAATCATCACAATTGCAGAGGGACTAAGTCCATTCGATGAGGAAGACAATGAAAATAACCCATTCAATGAACCAAGCAATCCATTTGAAGAATCTTTGGACTCTCTAAATCCATTCAATGAAAATAAATCTGAGACAGCTTCAAAGAATCCCTTCGAGACTTCAACAGAGGAGGAGGAGTATCGCCACATGCACCCGCTCAACAGAAATGCCTCATACGATAAGAAGGGGAATGTAGAGAGGCCTATGTACACTGGCACCCCGCCCGCCACACCCCCTGAGGAGCGCAAGGTGCTGAAGCCTATAACCCCACCCAGTACCCCACCTGAGGAGAGAAAGGCAAAGGAGCAGAAACTCAGGTATTATCATACAACCATAACTTAAGGCTCATTGCCATTGAAACCAGCTGTCTGCATAGATTGATCCTTCTCTGTGGGGACTCTCGCTGAATGCAATCAGTTTAACAGACTAACATGCCTCCTCCCTGTTGATTAGAATATAGAAAAGCTGGTGGTTATTGGAATATGTTGGAAACCAGGAGGTTTGTTAATTTCTTGAACTGATTGTTTTCAGTGAGAATCCCCACAGAATTGGATCGATCTACAAAGACCGATAGTTTCAATGGAAATGAGCTCTTATATTATCATGGCTCATGCCATTGTCTCATCTAACACAACTGATGGCAAGATGTACCAATCACCTAGTAAATACAGTCTTCGCTAAAACATCGACAGTTGTGTTCCCTTTCACTTACATATATAGCAGATATCTAACAGTTAGTATTCCTGAGGTTCCTGATATGAAGCTATAGTGATGACAATTTAACATTTTCTTCAATAACTTCAAACTTGATGTTAATTCCATATCTCTAGATTACAAAAATCCAAGACATTAGGACATACACCTCCCAAAGCAGACCGAGCAGCACTTGAGCCTTTGAATCTCAACCAGGTAGGTTTTGTGGTCTTTGGCAGGATTTGCACTTTTTTAATTTAACCAATTTTTTTTTGTTGTTGCTTTCTGGTCATTTGCAGTTACACATTGAATTATTTTTATGCTGATGTTCACTTTTATTTCTTCTGTAATATTGAAATATCAACCTTATCTTGTCAGATTTCAGTCTTGCCTAGTCAGATTAAAATTTTTATTTGTAATATTTTTTAAATATTTTTTGGCATGGCCATAATTGAAATTTCAATTTTGCCTTGGCCGATTTGAAATCTGATTGGATTTCAATCTGGCCTGCTGTTTATATAAAGCAACTCCTTCTTATCATGCTTTTTTAAATAAGTGCAAAACAGGGTTTTGGTTATAATCAATGATAATTAGCTACATTATCTTTTTAATGCAGCTCTCTTTAAGCAAGCATAGAACAGTAAGAGTAGCTTATGCATGATCGTCAAATTTTGCCTGGTTTCAGCAAACATTTGGAAAGAATAAAAGCTGAGTTTTAGAATCGGTTCATTAGACAGCATCCCTATTTACACATACACAAACACAGAGTATGGTCTTTAAGATAAGGGAAGCAAGTGATTTTGATCATTCATGCCCAGGCCTTATCTGAATTTTATATTTCACCAAGGCAAATTACTAGTCTTTTGTATTCCGTTCAGATAATTTTGAAGATGAAATTAGGACTAATGGCTTTGATACAATTTAATGCTCTCATGTTGTACACACTTAATTGAAATGTCGTGTTTTTTATGAGTGCATTAAGTAAGCCAGGTGTGTAATCAATTGGAACAGAGGTGTAGTTACGATGTGGAAATGTTTTATGGTTCGAAATGATTGCGTGATTTCCCAGGAACTGGTGATCAATTTCTGTCGTGGTAGGTTGTCGGTGATGGAAGGGAAACATGCAGCTCAACTTCTACAAATTGACAGCAATCACTCTGTTTAAGCATCTCGCCAGCACACAGTTTTTGATCACAAATTATTGATTTTTGAGCATTGGGAATAGCAATAAGTACCAGCTTTGCTGTGGTTATAAACACATAGGAGCAAAAAAAGTATCAGTTTTTGCCAGTTTGTTCTACTGAGTCACTGATTCTACTGTGATTGGCTGTATGGGTGCCAGCTTTGTCGAACCGAACAACATTGCAGTTACTGTGGCATCGGAGTTAATCAAGCAAAGAATTTAGAGGCAGTTTATGCAATCACAGCGATACAACTTCGGACCAACTCTTATGGAAAGCGAAGACACCAGGATAGAATAGTGGAATTATTCAAGCATTTTTGAAGCAGTTTTGTGACTTTTTTTCAGCCAGTAATGCTGTTGGAAGATAATATACAGGAAATGCTGCATAAAATTACTGGAATTGGTCTTGACTAATGTTGTTGTTGTGCTGTAAAAAAATAAGATGTTGGCAGCAGGAAAATATTGTTTGTGCTCCATCTTCAGGGAGGTATGAAATCATTAATGACTGTGATTTTTACAGTTGATATTAGTGATCTAAAAAAGGAATGATTGAAATTGAAATATTTGTATAAGCTGTTATATTTTTCAGTATTCAGTAATCTTTCTGAATGGCAGAAACTTTAGTATTAAAAATTTAATAGCTTTAGAGGTGTGAATCCAACAAAATTTTCAAAAATTCATTTCAGTGGTCTCTGAAATTGACAGTTTCAAAAGATCATCTCTACCAGAAGTACCTTCAATAACTCGCTCACACCTTGCAAGCGTCCTGTGAGATGATTATTGTTTCTTTCCCTATCCCTTTCTGGTGTACACAAACAATTCAATCTTTTATTGTATATCATTTTTCTATATATAAATTAATGATAAACTGATAATATTTTTATAAAGGAGCTCCCACTAAGTGACCAAATCAAATGGTTTGATACTTCCAAACATAGAAGAGGAACCAAGATAAGCCAAATGGCAACACCAACAATATAATCCACGTTTATTTTGCACCTTGCATATAGGTTGGAAAATATTGAGAAGCATATAATAAAGGTTTTATTATGTGGCAAATAAACAGTCACATTGCCGCCAGGTGAGAGTTTGCAGCGACCTCTTTAAGTGCTTAGCTAGCTTATTTCAATATTCAATTGAAGTGAAATTTTGGCCATGAATACCGACCAAATGCCAACATATTGTTTCAAATAGTATACCTAAACCATATTTCTCATTTCTTTTCAGAATGTTCCAGGAACAGGTCAAAAGTCCAAAGGTCAATTTTCGCCTGCCATGGATTTGATCACATGGTGTCAAGAGGTCACTAAAGGTCACAAAGGGGTCAAGGTCACCAATATGACAACATCCTGGAGAAATGGATTAGCGTTTTGCGCAGTCATTCATTACTTCAGGCCTGATTTAATGTAAGTACATGATGCTTGATTGATTTTCTATGCTGTTTCATCCGTTCTGCCTTAACGAAATCATTCCAGACTTGAGCTCAAGGGTCATGATCGGTAGTCCATCCCCTGCGTGCAATATTCAGCAAGTAGAAGGAAAGAAATTGAGAGCAGACTTAATTACAGGACTGTTTTCACAACAAGATTCAGCTTGGGGAAAGTGAATTCAAATTTTATCTTGATTGATTTCCAATTTGCATGGAGATGATTGTGACTTGCTCTTAGTGTTTTGTGTTTTCATCGTCAAATGGGTAATATGTTCGTTCTAACATGATCGTTAATGGCACTTTTGGGACTTTTTAAAACTCTGTTCATTTTACACCCTGCTTTGGAATTATTGTAAGCAATTATTGCTATTTTTTTATATTATTCATAGATAGTTCTGCCCTTGTGCCATTATTCCAAGTTTCATGTTCACAAGTTGAATCAACTTTTTTAATCAATGTTTCATCAGATATAATAAAGCATAGAATTATGACAGCTCACTAATTACACTGGTGACTATTTTCAAAGGGATGAAAAAAGTGTACAATTAGTATCTTTTATCAGTGATAAACCAACTGCAACACCCTATTGTGTCCGTTCGGCTCAAACCTCTGGTGCCACAGAAATTGATTACCTAGTCGAGTGTGTATGTACAAGTCATTATGGCCATCTTCACATCAGGAATACAGCTCTGCTAGCTGTAATATTCCTAGTAATTCAGCAAGATCCCATCAAGAAAATTCAATTCTTCACACAGGCAACTGGATGCATAACTTGCAGCATTGCTACTGACAGCTCTAAATGTCATTTTGCTCAGTAACTCCGTTAATAGAACAATAATATGGCACATTTACCACAAGGTTGCAGTCGAATGGCCAGTGGATGTGACGACACGGGCTATATACTTGTGTAATAGTTCTGACGGCTCCATTTTTTACTTTCAGAGACTTTGACAGTCTGTCTCCCCATGACATCAAGGGAAATAACAAAAAGGTGAGAGAAAGTTGAACCTCTTTGCATTGCTGATTGACTGGTTTGATTAAACTGTGGGCTCTGCAGTGAGTGTATTGTGACACCAGGCAGTGCACTCAATTAATACTGATAGAAAATTACCATAGCCAGTGGAGTGTGTGATGAGGCTACAGTTAGTCACAGTCAGTGTTAAAAATCAGACAACTTTTAGTAAGACTTCTGGTTCTGGAAAGATATTTGAAAAAGGGGAGTGAGAAGGCTAAGACTCGGATGAATAGTTCTATTTTGGCCAACCAGAAAAGGTATGTCACAAATTATGATATGTTCGGGAAAAAATGTTGGCAGTGAATCTGTTCATGAACATGTAGATGAATAAATACAAATGCACAAAATTGTAGCATGAGAACTTTGAAGTGCAAAAGCAGTTTGTGAAACACGATCTTATGCTCATAGCTTATTAACATTGACAGTCATGTTAGGCATATACTTGTACCTAGTTATATTTGTTAAATGTTTTTAAAAATCAATATTCAGAAGTATCCAGAGTGACTTAAACAAGATGTGTTCAATAAAAGAGTGAACATCTTGACTATGCAGCACACCACTGAAAAATTTAGAATTGAAATAAATTTATGGAAATTTTATCCCTGCTTCTCTTGATTACACATAATCCATAACTAATGAGCCAAAATGGATATTAAGAGTGCTTCTTCCCCATAACTGAACACTAGTTGGAAATTGTTGTTGGGAAAGAATTCCGGCTAATTTTGTAGAAAGCTTTTAGCTGCCATTTCCAGAATGAATATAAATGAAGACCATCACTTAACTATTATATGTTTTCTTATATCGGGTTGCTGTCTTAGAAATCAATTTGGGAAATACAAATGGAATTTATGGACAAGATATGATAGATTGATAGTAAGACATTAGGCAATAGATCAATGAATTTTTGAGTACTGTTATGTTGGCAACTCTGAACATGTAGTACAATTTCATTTTTCAAATCACAAAGCACTTTCAGATAAGGCCAGATAAGTTGGTAAACAGGGAAATATAGACAAAAAACTTTTTGTAATGTATAATATTACGTATGTACTAGTAGCTACATTTTAGGGTTTTCTTTAGAATTTTATTTTAGGGGTAGGAAACGCCAAATTTAACAGTGTCAGTGATTTAGAGCATAAAATACAGCAACTAAGATTTTCTAGGGGCCAGTTGTTTTTCTCCTTCTTACCAAAGCAATTTTCATTTTTTTTTCAATTGAAGAAAGTCTGATTTCCTCAAAATTAAGAGTTGAAAAAAAGCTAACAAGGAGCATTGCCTGGTCACCACTCACAAACCTGCTTACTTTCATATTTAAACTCCATCTTGACAAGTCCATTCATAGAAAAATGATGAAGCGATGATGGCGATAATGATTGTACAAGACAATTTTCAGATTTTAAACCTTGCCAGCTTGATGACTCCCCACAGGGGGCATTACTCCCCAGTGATCAGCCTTATCTTTTTAAACCAGCATCTGGTAGATTAAAAAGAGATGAATCAGATAATTGCCACTGATCATTGGAATTTCAAATCTGTCCGAAGACCTCCCTTTGTGCTGGGAAATTCAGATTAGAAAGTCCCCTGACCATGTCATTATGCTGGTAATGATTCTCGTTTTTTAAAGCAGAAATGACCACCTGTGTTTGATAAAAAATTCTCTTTGAATATGAAGAATTAAGATATCTCTGTGTATTTTAAATGCATTAGCAGACATAGCTGGAAGAAAGTAGTGTAACTGATTGAATGATTTTTAAACATATTTCAATCATATTTTTGTTTGTTTTGTTTTTTTTTTAACCAGTTAGGGACAAGAGTGGAATAGGGTTTTCATTTTTTGATCATTATTTAGATAAAGCTTCAAATTAATGAATGAAGATCAGTATAGAAATTGCAATTAATGGCAGCTGCAGAAAGCGTAATATATTTTGATAAATGAATCATCATTGCTACATTTGTCATGGTATTAGTACACATATGTATTTATTGATTGTCTTCAGTTTTCGTAATACTGAATCACAAACATTCGATGTTTTAGGCATTTCTTGTGGTGCCCAAGGTCTGTTCATACATAGGACTAAGTTTGACTTGAAATGGACTTAACTATATTGTTTGATGTCTTTTGAAAACCATATTCATTAACATGGAATTTCAAGTTCAAGGCACAATGGAGATTTACATGTAATATGTGTCTGATGACTTCACATGATCTGGTTTAGTCAATTTCAAGTCATAAGTATTCCTGTTTTGCAAGTATCTTGATGCCATTTGAACCATATGACAAACATGTTCTAGATATAGTTATTATATATTTGACTGACGGGTTATCATACAACATCACTGTATTTCTACAGGCATTTGATGCTGCAGCCAGCCTGGGCATACCAAAAGTCATGGAGCCATCTGACATGCAGTTACTAGCAGTTCCAGACAAACTCTCTGTTATGACCTACTTATATCAGTTAAGGGCCTTCTTCACGGGACAGTCACTGGAGGTCCACCAAATAGGGACCAGTGCTAACGAGAGCACTTACACTGTAGGGGAATTTGATACTGATAGTAGTGCTAGGATATCAAAAGAAATGTACGGTAAGGAAACAGAGAGTAAAGAAAAGAAACCATTCAGAAAGGGAAAATCACCCACGAAAGATAAGAGGCAAAGTGTAAAAGATGACACAACAGTCAAAAACAGCACTGCCAGAAAGGCACAGACTTTACCAAAGAGACTTCCTACTGATGAACGCTTCATGTACGACAGTAGGAGCTCTGAAGAGAGAAGTACGACTAGCGAGGACAGATCAAAGAGCAGTAAGAGCCCTAGTCCTGCTGTAGAACTGCCTGCTCCGGTGACACAAGTGCAATTAAGTACAGATAATGTGGAAAAGCCAAAGTTAATGACAAGGAAACAATACTACAATCCATTTGACTCTAGTGATGATGAGGAGGAGGAGACAAAGCCCTCTGCATCATCTGATGTTGTTGATAATGGTGCTAAAAAAGAAGAAATTTCTGCTACCCCTGCCGCTGCTGTTGCTGTTATAGAAAAGGAAGCATCAGCAGTTCAAGAGAGTACACCAAAGAGTGAAACCCAAGCTGCAAAGCAGCATAGATACAGGTAATTCTGCTTTTAATAATAATTATATCTTAAATAATATCTTAATCAACTTTGACTTTTATACTGAAATAGACTGCTTGAACATCAACTGTATTATCAGTATATGTATACTATTTTCAGTACTGAACAGTGATGGCAATGCTGGGTACATACTGGGTAGAGGTTGTTAACTGCCAGTAAACTGAACCATTGCACATGTAATAAGCTATGCTGTATTTTTTTCTGAGATTATGAAATATGTTACTTGTGTAGTGCTTGTGTGCAATTTTTCAATTTACTAACTTTTGCCCTGCCCAGTGGCCTATTATAAAGAGTCATAAATATTTAATTGGTCTCCATGTTTGTCAATGTTAGAAAGAAAAGGGATGCTCCAAAGCCTCCTGTCCAAATAGACTCGAGTGCCAAGGAGTCCTCTGACAACAAAGAAAAGACCAAGGAACAGTCTAGTACAAAGGTATACTTTGAAAGCCCAAGTAAGATGCAGCTAAATCTGATAGCTGTTATAATGGTAGTGGCATATATGAATAGAACTTATGTCTCCAATTTGTAGTTTATAGAATGAATTACACATTTATATTTAAAAAATCCTATTGGTCTCAATTATTTAAATTTTTTGTGAGAATTTTTTTTCATCAGTTTCTTTAAAATAATGCTGTAAGCATTAAATTATTGGAATATTTCATTCCACACCAGACTTGAAGAGACTACCATATTATTTAAATACTTATATTAAGCAAATCACATAGCATTTTGGTCTTATGTTCAGACTAAGAGCCGCCACTTGCCCAGTGTTCCAGCCAGTAAATCAGAGCCTGCCTTAAAGACGGTTGCTGCCAGAAGTCCTGTCCAGTCCCCGACAACACCACAAGAAGCTGGACCATACCAGGTACGAATCAACAGTGTACTGATGCGGTATATAGTACTCAATCTATGTACTAGTAGTTTGACATGCTTTCATATTATAATATATAGATATATCTAAAAAGAAATGGAATAACAAATATAATTTCATGGCTTCTGTTGAACTCCTACAGTCAGCTTATTTAAAGATCATCTACTGGACATGACAAGAAATAAGTCTCCATTTTCAGAGACAGAAATCCCGCCATGATGAGCTGAAGGACCGTGCCAGACAGCTCCTAGAGCAGGCCAGAATGGACGCCGCCTCTCACAACCATCCAGAAAATAGAACCATTGTCAGGGGGCAGGAGGTGACCACCAGTATGAAGGTAATACAACTATAGCTTCATATTAGTTAGGCATTTTATCCAGCTGTTACATTCTTTACTTTTAATTAAAACATTTATTTTACCTTCAGTCTTTGACAGTTGGCTTTGATTGATTAAGGACTGCGCTGATACAAGATGTCAGGCTTTAGAAGCATGTAAAAAATAATTTGATTTTCAATGACTCAGAAAATAAGCCTGGATGATATTGCAACTTATATTTTGATTGGTAAAACCACTGGGTTGACAGTAGTTACTCATACACCCTGCAAACTGCTGTTTTAGGTAAACGATGAAGTACGACAACAGCAACTCCGAGAACGTGCCCGCCAGTTGATCTCGGAGGCAAGAGCCAGCTCTGGGAAACCAGAGGTTAAAAACATCACTGAGATTATATCAGACAACAGCAAGAGGGCAGGTAAGAGTTATGACTAGATAAGGTATTGCTTTTCCTTTTACATTTATATTTAATATTTATTTGTTATTATCATTATTTATTGTGCTTAATATGATTTGAGTTAAAGTTGTGGAAAAAGGTGCTTTGATCATTTGCTTTCTTTTAAATGTTAAAGTTGTGTTTTCTGTTTATTGTTATGTATTTTTTCCCTCTGCTACCTAAAGTCCCTTTACTTATTTACATCTTTTCCTATAAAAATAGATCTAATTTGATAATAATGATAACGATAATAACAATTAATTGTAGTATGCAAAATGAGCATTTCAATGAACTTTCAATGAAAAAAGCAGTTACTTGTAGATATTTTCCTTTTATATAGTATGCGATTATTAAAAAAAATCACTGAACAACAATTACTAGCATATATTGTATTAGCAAGAATGACAGATTGACATTTCCATGTATGTGGAGCTGATAGTATCATTACAGTCATCTCTCAAAGTTGATTTTTCTTTCATTATTAAATCATCCTGTCATGTCCAATTTCTCTCTCCTTCCATCTTGGTTGGCTGATCATTGTTTATTGTGGTGCTGGCACTGGTGAACAGAACGCTTGGGTGTTAAGTTCTACCAGTTTAAGAGAAATTCCTTGGGCAGAAGGGGTAATTTCAATGTGTACTGACTATGCAGCCTTTTGATAATAATTAACGTAGGACTAGTGTGTGAATGTAGGCATAATTAATAGGGCAAGCATGAGAACCTGTTACTAGTAGTTGGTGGGGTATTAAAAGCATGTGCTTTATAAAGAAAGAATGGATATAGTTTTACATTTTTTACAATCAGGTGACAAATATTGATTTTTTTGTGAGATAGTTATTGCACTGCAGTAGTTAGAAAATTAGACTTTTTAATAGAAAAACTACAATGAATGATTTTTAGATGTGAAGAAAAATTTGCTTAGAGCATTAATACCCTTACCCTTTTTAAAACCTGCATCTGAAATTTAAACAGTTCATCAAGCATGAAGAATTATAACCAGTTTTAGCTAGTAACAGTAATATATTTTAAGTATTGATGAAATTAAAAGCCTTCTAGCATAGAATGTTCACGTAGCTATTTCTATACGAAAGCCAAACCCAAAATCTCTAAGAATATTGTGCATTTGAGTAAAACTAATTCCAAATGCTTTTTCCAGAAAATAAGCTGTCAGCTTTGCCTTTAATATTAGCTTTTTTATTGGCACAGTCGTGCTTTGACTAATATTTACAAAATGTGATAAGATATATCTCTTCTTAGAACAGGGAGTGTTTGTGCTATTATGGTGTTTCAGTTTTCATTTTGAGGCAAGCTTGCATGTTACAACAGTATCCATTAACTTACAATGCAGATGTGTGGTTGTCTAGCTTGCTTCTTCCAATGATGGAATGTGTGATGATTTTAATACCATAATATATCAGATTGGATTAAAATTTTGTAACATGAAAGTTTTGCATAAGGCATATATTATTAACTACTGTTATTATGTTTAGGGTACATTTTGTTTATGAAAGTTTCTTGTAGGTAAAGTCTTTATAGTTGCTCTAAGTGCATTTTGTATTTAAATTGTTCAAGTATACTTACGTAGGTTATTTTTGTGTAAATAATATTGGCTCTTTAATGAAAATTCTCACTCGTTACGTAGATGTAGAAACATCTGAAAAAGATAACAACCCCCCTGCAGCAGATCCAAGTACAGCCACTGATGGCCGCCTGAAGAAACTGATGCTGTCTCGTCCACAATTAGCAACAACCCTTGCAACAACTGCAGCCAAGCTGGAGGCCTCTCAAAATGTAAGTAACAGTTCACTTAGTATGCAAACACAGAGATAAATAAAACAGAGTTTTTTCAATTTTCATATTGAATTTCTTATAAGTGGTTATACAGTGGTTATGCATTTTAAGAACTGTTCATGTTTATGGAATAAGGACAACATTTTTGAATGTGGCACTTTAATAGATCGACTTGTGACTTGTTAGAAATTTTGTTTTTTATGATACAAGGATTGTAATTTGAAAATGAGGGATGACTATCAAATTTTGATTTTGTGGACACCATTATCTTAGATTTTGCATGTTTTAAACAGTATTCACACATTAGATATTAACTACTTGTAAGATCTTTGATGTGATACGTGTGCTTTAAAGAGATTTCAAATTTTTTTAGAAATATTTTGAATACTAAAAATATTTCAGTGAACTGCACACTTGGATACCAATGACTTTTTCAATTGCTGTATATTTTAGAATACTAAAGAGGAAATTAGGCGACCATCTGGTGAAAGAACTTCCCCTGTAAAACCAGCCACACCATCTAAAGGTAAAAACTTATCTTTCATATATGTTGCCAGTGTTTTTTTGATGTATTTATTTTTGTGAACTGAATATACTTCATACAGTAATGTGAATGCTTGGAAAAAAATCAAGATCATGATTATGAAAAGATAATGGTGTTTAAATAGAGAGTGTTTCAGTAAGACAAGCTCTTAATTAGGTTTATGTTTTTATTTTCTTTTATTTTTCTCAGATGAATTGAACAGTGGTGGGGAGTCCGAGTCTGAGGGGGAATCTGGAGAATCGGACAACATTGAAGTATGAGGAAGAGTGTAGATTTATAATTGCACTCTGAATATCCATAATAATAAGATAATCTGATGATTATTCCACTTCTGAAAATGTTTTATAAAAGAATGCTTTAAAGGATAAAACTTAATGTTTGTAATTTATTGTTCCCTTCATATAACTTTTTGAAAACTTTACATGAAATTTGTTTTGAGAGATTTTTGATCATTTACTGAATTCAGGCCATTGTCCAAATAATGTGATTTTGTTCTAGTGAAAAAAAATTGTAAATACACATGTTGTTTACAGGACTTACTTGATACCAATGAATATGTGAACAATGAGATGGCTGCCTTGGAGCGGGAGCAGAAACAGATAGATCGCAGAGCGGCAGAGGTGGAGAAAGCCCTGCGTAAAGTCATGGATGATGGTAAGTGCAAGGGACAGAAGACTAACACCCAAGAGTTTAACATTAGACAGTATGTACATGATGCTGGCTTCACTACATGCACAGTAAGAGAGAGAGATGTTTATGTGTTCTGTTTTTTCTTGCATTTTTCCTTTCACTGAGTTTGATGAAAGTGTAGAGTTCAGGGAACAGTCAATGTTCACCTGAATCAGATTTTTTAAATATCATGTTAAAAATTGTTATATATTTTGATAAAACGTGTAATAATAGAGCAATGCCTAAATTTGCTTTTGGAAAAAATGAAAAAGAAAAAACAAACAGACAAACAAACTGAACACTGTGAGCATCTCCTTGCAATGATTAACTTGGTTCCTGTGCATGCTAGACTAAAGGCGCATTTACACTGAAGATAAGTCGACCCTTTTTCCATACAACACTGCTCTGTGGGTTGGCTGACTAAGCTAAGCTCACCATAACTATAAGTAAAGCAGCAATGTGTTATATCTCTTTTCTCCCGCCCCACTGCCTTTGCTGGACACAGCATATGACCAACTTTACAGATCATAACATGTGACAGTCTAAATTTTGAAAATAGAGAGATGACATTTGCTGCCTATGATAAGTTCAACTTAGACAGTCTGTTGGCAAAGAAGGCTGGTACATAGAAGGGTAGACCTCTCCCCATGTCAGTGTGCCTTTAAAATGAAGTTAGTTTTTGTAGTGGATGGTGGAGAAGGTAAGAGTCTGGTAGTAATCGGCCTGCATGATCAGCATTGGAGATATCCAGTTAAATGGGTGGAGAAGTTGTTTATTTATAACACAAATATAAAAGCAGTGGCAGAATTAACCTACTGTAGTAAAATCTACTAACAATACCTGTGTACTCGACAGGTAAGTGATGTCTTTGGTGATAAGCTGGGATGGGTCAAAGGGCCACCGAGGCGAGTGTCTGGTCTTGAACCATGTAAAGTTAGTGGAGTACTTGCACTTTGCATGAGCTCAGTATTTATGTGCATGATGTTAAATTATGAGTATTCTGTCACAAGGAAAAGCAACAGGGAGATACTTACATTGAATAAAATGGCACATCACATCCTTATTAACATTTCCATTTTAATCATAACTACACACTGCAGGCTTTTTTACTAAATCAAATGAAAAATTATCTCCTGGCAGATTAGCAGTTTTATGCTTACAAATATTTGAATGAAACTCTAAAAATAATTGTTAAGAGTGCTGTGCATGTGGCACTTTCCTGCAGTAGAAAAATAAGGACCTGTCCTGCAAATATTTAGCAGTACTAACTTGGAGTGAGTATATCTTAAATTATTTCAATTATGGTATATGTGTGTGTTCGATATTATTATTGTTCTTCATGTTGTACATTCTCCTTGTGTGATTTGTAAATTTGTCTTCTTGCTTTAAAATTAATTTATCTCTAAAGCTGATTTTTCCCTTGCTTCTGTTGCAGCTGTTTCTGTTATTTAGTATCCAATCATAATTCATGTTTTGTACAGATTTGAGCTTGATTACTTCATAATATGAGGGCATGTTGATCTTTGTGTCCAATATCAATGTTATGATTCTTTGCAGTGGCATAATTTATCACATCTTATTTCTCAAGACATTTTGGTATATATTGAAATTTTCTATTTATGGTCTGATTGGCATATACAGAAATTGAAGCATTTTAAACTACAGAAAGCATATAAAAAAGAATTTTAGATATTTTGGCACATTAAATGTTCTTTTACTATCAAAAGAATTGTAGTCAATTTTAATGTTTTTTAACCATTTTAATATTTCTTAACCAAGGAAAATTTCACATTGAAATTATTCTCCCAAAAAGCCCCATTAGGAAAAAAACATATGCCAAATTGTCTTAAAATGCAATACACATATTTGGCTGATCAACCATTAGTTGTGTTTGTGTTGTGCTTTGCTGAGTACAGACCTAGATGTGCTTGAACCCATCCTAGACCCAGATGAACGACACCGTAGTTTGAGGAATCCAGACTGCATTGAGAATGGTAGGTGGTCCAAGGATTTTGTGGAACAAGGTCACACTGCATTTCATTTGGTAATCGAGTTTAATGGAAATTGCAAGCTTAGAGAAGTCTGACTGCTGATGGTGCTTCCCCATATTTGTGATCAGTTCTTTTTGATCATTGTTCAAGTCTAACTTGATAGAACTTGGGTTGGTTGGTGGAATATGAAGAATTTTCAATGCTGATCATTGATAAATAGCAAGATGTATTAAGTTTATGGTAAATAAATTACAGATGAATGGAGAAGTATGTTGATTTGGGCCAGTTAGTCCACTCCAGCCTCCATATAACATTCTATCATCAACAATTGGGTTTTTATTTATAAAAAAGATTGACCAAATATTCTCTTGGACTTGCTGCCAATTAGCTAGCTCCAGCAACAAATACATATTGAACAGGAATTCTATAATGAAGATATTTTTACATGAGAATTAAAATGCATAGAATACCACATCTTATTGTGTTTCCAGGTGCTAGCAAAGCTGAAGAAGAACGTCTGCTGCAGGAATGGTTTCTCCTGGTCAACAAAAAGAATGCTTTGATTCGTAGACAGATGCAGCTGAATATTCTGTAAGTGAAGAGTGGCCCTTCAAATTAACCTTGGTCTTAAATGATATTTATTTTATACTCATAAAATTTCAAATTAATGTTTTATTTATTTTCCACACTAAGATTTTTTGCCAAAATATGGCACATTCCTTGAAAACCCTAAAGAATAGAATGAAACAAATGTTTAAAACCATGATTTTTAGTGTGTAGTTATTATTATTGAAACATAATATTAATTCAAGATAATAGGTAAAAAATAATAAAGATAATGAAAAATACTTTCATGACATCAAAGTAGCAAGAAATGAAACAAAAAGTGTGCTGTACCACAAATACAGCAGTTTGAAAAAATGGCCTTTCTTGACACTGAGAAACACAATCACTGTCTCACCCAGTGTGCTGCCACATCCATGGTGGACATCTAACACAATCAGTAGGCTTTGGTTCTGAATGTAGTCATTCAGCAGACCTCTTCAGCATTGTATAGACGTGGTATTTTTGTCCTTCATGTTATACTTTTTGATTTTATTTATTTTATCGTTTAATTTAATTTAATTTTGTTTTATTATTTAGTTTAATTTTTTTGCAACATTTTGTCAGTATTATGGTACTTCGTTAATATTTTTGTTGCTAGCCAATTGTTTTCAAACTTTTTAATGTGGTTTTTGGAAAAGTCAAGTACGCAATTTTGAAAGAAAAAAAAGAGAAAGTTTATTTATGTATTTTCAGAAAGAGGAAATAGATAGCCAATAACAAATAAGATAATGATTTACATTGCATGCTTTTTAATGGTCATATTTAATCAGTACATGGAAAAATAATGCATTAAGAGGATGTTTTTCAAAGAAATACGGGAGCATTTCTTTGTCAAAGATCGGACAAAGGGTATAAATGTTTTAGGTGCTGGATGCAAAAAAATGCTAGGTGGACAATTTTTGTGATAAAATTTTAGGATGTGAGCTCAACCTTTACTAAACACACCCATCCTAATGATTTATTGGAAAAAATGTCTTAAAATGTAACTGAACACTTGATATTCTGTCTAGGTTTGTGATTGTTTTTAATCATTAATTTTTTTATGTTTTGGATAAATTATGAAATGCATTAACCTTAAATTATGAGCTCTATTTTATTTCATTTTTACAGTAGAATTATCAGGACATTTTCACAGACAGGATTTTTTCTTAGGCTTCGTTCACATGCAATGTCTATTTTCTATTTTCTATTTTCTATTTTCGGTATGTCTTATGATCACGGTCTGTGCACTGAATATCCCGCGGCGTAATTACTGGCAGCGCGAGCCAGGTACTATAAGTAACTGGCTCGCGCTGCCAGTAATTACGCGGCGGGATATTCAGTGCACAGACCGTGATCATAAGACATACCGAAAATAGAAAATAGAAAATAGAAAATAGACATTGCATGTGAACGAAGCCTTAGTGATTTTGCTTTAACTGCTCCCAGATCACTGGTCACTTCTAGCTATTTTCTTAAAACCAAAATTAAATAATGAAATATATGGATACATAGTGTGTTAAACCATATGCTTATTTTTATCCATCAAAAATTAAGTAGTTTTTGCAACTTTTTCTACTTTACAAACTGTGAAGAAATAGATAAAACTATATTACTTACTGATGTGAGAAAACTGGTAGAATCCAAATACACCAGAAAAAAATGAAAGAATTCATTTCAGTTTCACACTGAAAGTATGTTATCAAACTTGCAATGTTCATAAGAAATACCAAAAGCCGATCAAAACAATAATAATTTTTCTTAAGAAGATTAATGTTTATCTTGATATGCAATGAACTGAAGCAACCCTAGCTTTCTAAAATACAAACAGAAATATTAGAAAAATAATTCTGGGAAGCAGAGTTAAGTCCTATGTAATTATTATGGAATATTTATAAAAGATTTTTCAGTTTTTATAAATAAGACCATTATGGTAGATAAACAACGTTGCACTTCAGTGGAATTACACTGCTCGATGTCAAATCTATACCCAAAACATTTTTAACAAGAATGAATAATTAAATCATGTATTATGAAATAGATGGATTTATCTTCCGTTTTTATCTAGTAGAACAGACTCCACCTAGTTGCAAGGACGGCACACAGACAGGAAATAATGAGCCAGCGAGGGTAGAAAGTTGTAACTGTGGCAGGTTGGCATGTTTACACAGACAACACTCCGAATAAAATAAGTGAAGGCTGGGATTTTGTGTTGGACTAATGTGCTAAAGGCTTGTTGTTATTTTTGTTTAGGCCTTTAGACTTATTAGCCCTCATTTAGGGAGGGGAGGTTGGGTAATAGTGAACATACGCATCTAAGACCCAGTCTCGAATAATTCCACCCCCATTGTCCGTCGTTATATCATTTTGGGGCGACACAATGTTTAATAACTGACTGTAACCAGTTGAGTGGAAGAGGACCCTTTAGTTTATGCTGAGGCAGTGTGTTTTACCTGGTTTCTCTAACCTTCCCCCTCAGTCCAGCTTATAAACTTAATCACAATGAGGGACATTATAATACCAAACAACACATTTGAACTGATCTGTTTTAATAGAGATTGGGAGAGGTTTTCTAGCCTTGGGGGTCACTGGCCCCGGGGGCAGGGGGGAAGGAGTAGGTGTAGTTAGTGCAGACACAAGTCAGGAAGGAGTTTACTGTTGAATTCAAATACGGGGCTCCAGCCGTCAGTGGGCTGTTCACCCGAGAATAAAAACAAGCAAACAGTGGTAAATATTTTCTCACCTATTACCTCCATTATTTAATTACCATGCGAGAAACTTACATTTATTCAATTAATGTGAAGTGGACGGGTATATCGGGTTGTCAGGAAAATATGACTGGTGTCTGTGCTGGCTTTACACAAGTTACAAGCGATGTTGATTTGTCAGGGACGGCTATTGTGTGACTTGATGCCAATGGAGCCAGTCTCGCTGGACGGTCCTGGTGTACAGTTTACTTAACAGATTTTAGTGTACATTCATTGACCAAGTCCTGACCACTGGGGTCAGCAGGTGCACCCATTGTTCACTTTATCTGAGGAATTGAAATGTCACCATCATTTGTCGTGTAATGCTAAGAATCATATGTAAGCGTTAATTACATTTTGATAAAACAATGGGACTGGTCGTGTGTAATTAATGCATTGGCTTTTTATTTGTTTTTGATTAGATTGTCACCAATAATGGAAGATTATGTAAGACAATCAAAATTTAGATTAGGAATATTTATTAGATTCTAGGTGTTGTTAGAGGTCTACGTTAACAAAAAAAAAAAAATAATAAAAATTTCTTTAAATAATCTATTTAATGATTTCATTGGAGATGAGACTTTGCCATTTTTTGGAACTTTCAAATAGTTTTTATTATACTTAAAAAATTGATGTTTATTGGGGGGAATATTAAAGAAATTTAGTTGGTTAGCCATATACCTTATTTGGCTGGATTTAAGAGTGTGACATTTGTTTACTCATTTGCTTCTGTTTGTTTATGGAAATGTCAATCACAAATGAGATAGGTGTCTAAGAAAAACATTAAAATGAAAAAAAAGTTGAGGACAGATCTTCAGGTGTGTTTTGTTGAAACATTTGGAATGGCTTCTCATTACTGATTTCTGATTTGCCTTTATTTTTGTTACAGATTAGAGTAACATCAACAACAGCACAGTGCCTAAAGGAAACATTATTGATATAAAAACAAAGTTTGGGTTAAAAGAAAATGTCATGTGAGAAATATGTTCTTATGAAAGAAAATTTGAGGATTTCCTCCAGGTCAAGTGTTTCTCATTATTTTTTTCTGAGTCTGATTTTGCCAAATCAAAACTTTCAAAATCTACAGAAAAAAATGTCAACCTTAAAAAATTTAACCAATGGGATGGGTAATAATTCATTTAGAAAATTTAGTTTAAGTTTTATTTTTTAACATTACAAAATCCTAAGATGTGGTTTATAAGGTGAAAACTTATAAGAGCTACAGAGAAAAATACCTATTGTTGAAATGTTTTTGGTTTGTTTTATACTCTTGAAGGTATCCAAAACTAAACTAAATTTATGTTTAGTAATGCTGTTGACCAATCTATTTAGTGAAAGCATGTCATTCAGAATGTCAAAGAAATTATATTCACATTTAATTTGTTTGTTTAATAGTCAGAGCCATTTAATTGTCCACTATTTATTAAGCAAGGTCATGTTTTGTTTGAATCATTTACCATATTTGGACAGCATTTTGACAGGTTTTTCAAGAACCAAACGTGTTTAACCGTCCAGCTATGTCAATGTAGTGTAGCACAGCAGGCGCTTTGAGTGGGTCCTGTCGCCGTGTTTACACTGTATCCATTTCAAGACCGTAGAAAGCAAAGCATAGTGTCAGGAGTACCTCAGTCTGTTTGCTGTAGGTAAAGTTCATTCTCTGAAGGACATGAACCCAGAACAGAGACAAAACAAGTGTTGATTTAGGGAGACTCTTTCCAGCCCTATTTCCACAGTTCCCAGTCAATATTTCACTGCCCTCTGTCACCTTTATATTGAGGAGGTTCTGGAGACGTGCATGGAGCACACAGAACAAAACCACTGCACAAATAGAGGCACCTAACGCGCACATAACTGAAGGCGAGGGGTTGTCACCCTCTGTCACTCTAACACATTAGGCTGTTTTCTAACCATTCTCTATCTGTGGACTTGTCAGAGATTTACTACAATGCATGTTTGGCTCTCATTGTGTCGGTGTCAGGACTCAGATTGTGCCAGCAAAGTTTGCTTTTTGACTTAGCCTGGCTTGATCTGTTTCACCATAAGCACTTCATCACACCTTGTCTGAGGTGGCAAGTTTGCTACAGTCTCTGTGTGTATATGTGTGTGTGTGTCCTGTCCATGCAATGTGAGGCAGTGGTACTATATACACACACACACACAGGCACAAACCTCATAAACTGATACAACGTTAGGATCTGGTGACACAGCACCAAACTGTTTTTGTCCCGCACTTGCTCGTGTTACAATCAAAATATTAATTCATCCTAAATATCCCCCAGTAATCCTGCCCTGGAGTTGCGCTCTCACTCCATTACCAATTCACCACATTGTATTCACCAGACTAATGGTTGCATTGAATTCTAATGCTCAAAATCCTACATCGACAAAATGAACTATGACATAAAACATTTGCAGTGACAATGGGGAGCGGGGTGGCAGGGAGGGACTTGAGGCAGCCTGCATTCAGAACACTCTTCCTGAAATGGGATTTAGGAAACTCCAGATTTCTAAATCTCTTGTCTGGTTTGGAGGCTTTTGGGGAAAAACTGTTGTCTGAAACCTTAATCCTTCAAATTTCTGAGTCAATTATTTAGAATTGCTTAATGTGTTAAAGCACTTCAGGAGACAAATATGACCTATGGCTGCTGAATTAAAGCCAAGTATTAATTTCATTTAAATGGAGACCTATATTGATTGCTTCTTATACTCCTTGTCCAATGTCTATGCACTGTTGATGTTTTCTTTTCTCAAAAAAAAAAAAAAAAATAG
>NW_019775125.1:447753-484126 GCF_001039355.2 Lingula anatina | reverse complement strand
TTTTTTATGTGTTTCCTCATCCTCTTGGGCTTCTCCATTTTCTCCACTTGTGTCAAGAGTGCTCTTTGTTTTTTCCTCCATTAGAAGTTTCTCATAAATTTCATTATCGTACTCATTTCCATTTTCGAATACTTTGAATGAATGAATCCCGGCCTTTGACATGAACTTTTTGGCACCTGAGTAGTAGATGTATCCCTGGTGTAGATTTTCAGAGTAGCCTAGAACTTGCTTCTCAGTCTCTTCCCAGGTCCTGTAGACACCAACTTGGTAGCCTCTTGCCACAGCATAGTAGCCTTTTTTCTTCGAAGAATTCCTTTTCTTGGTCATTTTCAGATGCTAGTAGAGATATTTTGTACCAACCACGTAATTTCAGAACAGATAGGAGAAGATATACGAGTCAAGTTCAAGTTCTTGCAGCATTTCAACTTTCAACTTTCAACTTTCAAGTGATGTCAGCTTTCCACCTCCTTGACCTACTTTCAGGTCTCCATTGTTCTTTGTCCTTAATGTCCAAAAGTTTGAACTTCAAAAATCAGACTTCCAAGAAGTGCTGCTGTTAATCTTTTACCACAGAAAGGTTCTATATATACTCACAATAGTTCTCCATACTTCAAATCATACATTTGAAGACTTTGCCAGATAAAAATTAAGAAACAAACACACGAGAGGAGTCAGTGTTGTTTCACCTCACTTGACCTTGACCTTAAATGAACATTAATACGAACATGTAATGCTTCAAAACATCTTCTTCTTTCCAGACCCGGATGTACCATTAGATTTAGCAGCAGCATGCAGAGGTTCAACACTTGTCGATGTAAAATGGAAAAAACCACGAGGATTATTTGACCATTTCACTGTTGGATGGCGTTTACAAGATGGGGAGGAGGAATATGAAACCAGAGATACAACAAAAACAGGTCATACAATCGCTGGCTTATTGCCTGGCACCCTGTATGAAATCAGTGTTTCTTCAGTCAGTAATGGGGAGAAAACTGAACCCTGTTCCATTGATGTACAAACAGGTGTGAAGCTTTTTGCTTTTTCAATTTCTTTATATCATTTTCTAAAATATCTCTCTTGCATTCTGTTTTTATTTACAGTTTAAATTTGCAAACAAGCACGTTCAATAAACGATACCATTGTGTACTGAAATCCGACACTTCAATGTACTCATTTTGCAAAACTCTTTTTTTTTTTAATTTACAAGACCCAGCTTCAATAACAGCAATCCACATTGATCCTGGCGTTGATAGTATCACGTTGAAGTGGAAAAGGCCTGAAGGCAAAGTTGATGGATACCAGTTACAATTAAATGGTTCCAAAGATCCACAAGAGGGAAAGACTTATCCCATTGGAGAGACAGAAGAGGCAGAAATACATGTAGCTGAGCTAACTCCAGGAACAACATACCTTGCCAAGCTATTTACCATGAGAAATGACCAGAGAAGCAAACCTTATTGTTTCAAGTGCTCTACAAGTAAGTGCCAGCTCTTTGTTCACCCCGAACATTAAGGAAGAGAGGTTATCACCTGTTCCATAATCTGACAAGGGAAAGGAGCGTATGTGTTTGCTCGTCTTTGAAATATTATAGCATGGGTGTTATCTGTTAGAACATTTGGGTACAATGCAGTAACGAAATTAGGCAAGGTTTCCATGCCTAGATCGATCCATCTGAATCGGTCTACCTCCCTGGGGAGTCTCACTTTTTTGCTATCAACTTCACCGGCTTAAATGTCTGTCACTCCTATCGCCCGTAAAGATTTAGTAGGCGTGACAGACATTTCAGCTGGTTAAATTGATTGCAATTTAGTGAGACACCCCAGGGAGATAGATCGACCCAAATATCTGTGGGAATGGGTCCTTAGAGGGTGTGTCAGGGGGTCCTGACCCCCTCTCCCTTCTGTTTCTGGTAAAGAGTCACACTAAGATTTTCAGTTCTTAACTGCACAATATGGCGCTGTTTGCCCTCCAAAACAACATTTCATCCGAGGCCTGTCATTCTTTAAAAAAAAAACTGGACCTCTTTCACATCATCCTGGATTCGTCCCTGTAGTGTAGGCCATGTACCATACAAACTAATCAGAAGACATCCACGTTCGCTCGTGTCTTCATGTCATATATATTTGTTATTTCCTATCTCATACTGTTTATTTTTTATTTCATTCTTTTTGTATCAGAGCCGGCAAAATGTGAGCCGAAATGCCAAAACAGAGGCACAAATCATTTGACTATCAAGTGGGAACCGACAATAGGCGGGGTTCATTACTATGGGGTAGACTTAATTGAGAAAGACGGATCTGTCCGATCTAAAAAAATTCCTCGGGATAGCAACACAGAGGTCACATTTGATGACCTACTTCCAGGAATGGAATACGATGTGATAATTCACACTGTAAGAGACAGTGCAGACACACAAAGTGATCCCCTGCGAGTTTGTACAGGTATTTTAAGTTAATGTTATTTCATGCATCCAAGTAAAATAGCTACTACCTTTGATCACTAGCTGATGTATCACTGGATCAGGTTAGCTAGCTGAACGGGTTAAAACCGTATCATTTTTAGAAACAAAGCTGAACTATAATAACTAGATAATTGCTATAATTTATTTTTTGTGAGATTTGGTTTCTGTGTAGTGTATATTTTTCTAAAGTACCGTCCTAGTATTAAGTCTGTGTATATTTACCCCGTGTACCATTTGAAGATTAAACTGATTATTGCGGTGGAAAATATAATAGAAGGAGTGTGATAATGATAGGGTCGATAAACGATTGTTGACGGCATATAGTGGCTGGCCTAATCCTCTGGTCGCCTGGGTAGCCATGTCCCCTTAGAGTACTTACGTAAACAAAAGGTCTTCCGTAGTGAACTATCCTTTTGTTAAACAGATTCGCGCGTTTTTGCGTCATTTGTTGCACACACTGACGATCTAAGGCACGTATGATACCATTCATTGTATGATAATCTAAGCTAGTCTCCGTATTCTACAGACAAAATTATTCAGACCTTTCAACACTACCGGTCTCCTCGAGAATCTCCCCATTTAGGGACATATCTCCTGATTACCCGCTTCAGAATAAACACCCACTGATTTATCAGACCAGAACGCGTGGCGATAAAATGTGTCGCTAGATCTTGTTAACACTCAGCGAAATGCACCTAGTGACTGTATTCAATGTGCCGTCACTTAATTGCTTTCTCGATTTCATTAATTGGTGATAGTAATTGCAGTTAACAAGGAAGAGGAAAAGCTGTAGACAAAACAACGTCGAGTCTTGGTGTGACTTTCCCCCTAAACAATTTTTATGTTGCTGTCAAAGAAAAAGGGGCCGAGATTACCCTCTACCAGGACGAGTGAAAGATTTTTTTACAGATATTCACAGATATGCCTCTAGCTAGATAGATGGTCATTTAGGGCTCAACTCACCCTGTTGAGGCATCCCATGTGGAAACAATTATCTCAGCGCGCGCGTCAAAGGCTTTGTACTTGCTCTGCATGAGCTGAGCTTCACAACGATGTGATAACTGCTCGTTACGCAACCAGTCTAAGGCTCTTTTATCTGTCACAGTAGAGCAAGTCATTGAAGTCAGAGTAATTAACTGTCTTGATTGCTGTCACGCAGACTTAGACTGGACCTGCCAAGTGGCAGTGCCTGAGCAGTTATACAAACAATCATTAGCCATGTAATCAGCCATGTAATCAGCCTTGAGATTTCTCAACAGGGTGAGTTGAGCCCTAAATGACCATCTATCTAGCTAGAGACACATCTGTGAATATATGTAAACAGTCTATCACTCGCCCTGGTGGTGGGTAGGCGGAGATAGCGATCATTTATACCGCTGATGCTGCTTTTACAGGTAGACTTCCTCGTTTATCATTTAAATGCTCCCCTCCTAGCAGAGACCCAACTTGAGGAATGTCATAGTAGCTGTAGTACACTGTATATCAGAACTTGGTTCAAGTTATGCAAGGTTTGAGCACAAAACGATAATTTGAGGGTATTTTTTCATTCAAGATAAAATTAAGTGTCTGTGGTTTTTGACAGTATGGACAAAGCTTTATTTGTCCTTGAATATATTCCAGTAGCATATGGATTTAGGCGAGCGACATGTCACCTCAACCTGAGGTATCCCCTATGAAAGCACCAGGATGAACACTGAAAAGCGGAGTGCAAAAATAACATTGATTTCAACAAGCTGTACAATGTCAATGAGTCCTAAAAGGGTTAATGGACTTCCTTGTCTTAAAAGCAATTCATTTCGAAATTTAAAGAAGCAGTTTTTTTTTCGGGCGGCGGGGGAGACATAGTTAATGTCAGGTGATTTGTTAAAGCCGATGAGCGTATCGAATATATAAATCATATGTAATAAAAAACACTATAAGCAACATTTGTTCATTTATGTAGAAGGGCGAAGTTAACGCTAGAGGTAAATAGTAACTAATACCGTAAACATTCTTGTCCATTTATTTAAATCGTATCAAAACGTTTGATACATAATGTTCATTAATGTCATAATTTTGGCGATTTATTGAAACCATATTTGTACAAAGTAGGCTAGCATAAGTTAAACAACAACCAGTATGAAGAACAACTCCCCTTTTTGATTATACAGTAGTAANACATAATCTTATGACTGTAACCTTGAGAAAAACATTATTCAACAAGGCAAAGAAGTTATGCAAAGTTCTTTCAACTTGTGTGTGAATACAACCCTTTTTTTTTTTTTTTTTTTGTCACTTTTACAAGATAAAGGAGTCGAGCAAATGGAGTAATGACAATATAGAATAAAAAGGAAATTAGTTAAGAAAGCTTACTTCGGGCCAGTCCCTTGCTCGTTCGACGGAAAGAGATAGATTTCGCGACGCGACTCCCTTTATTAAGCCTTCGTGTGTTTGTGTAAAAGTGTGAAAGACAAGCAACGGTCTTGAGTCTGTCTGTCTGTCTGTCTGTCCGTCTGTTGACATTGTTTGCAATTAATATTGAAGTATACCTCCTTCGCCTGCATGTAACCTTCCCTCATGTTCACTATATTTCTTTTAGGTTGATCATACAAGGCGATGAGATCGATAAAAGTAGAAGTTACTCTAAACAATTAGATGCGATTTTTGTGAAATTACTTATTAAGTGATGTGCATTTATTAAGTGATGTGATGTGTATTAAATTCCTGAATTTCTAGTTTGTAAAATCTTTCATACTCATATTTGTATTACTGTCGGGCCATACTCTTCGATATTATTCTGTTACACGGGACTCTTGGAAACCTGAAGCACAGGGCATTGTGAGAGTTAATTCGCTGCGGAGTCTTGTTATTCTTCATGTAGTTTTATAGCTGGGATGAACACTGTGAAGTAGAAACAGGCTTTACTTAGCTTCACTTAATTTACGACAATTTAAACAAAACCAGTCTGCAAGGCTAGCTTTGATTTGGTGTTAACCTGACACTGGTTTTAAAAGAACAAATATAAATATGGTGGATGGATTAAATTACCACCTTCGTTATATTTTAACTAAATGTGTTCATTTACACGGTAACACTGATAATATTTATAAGTTGTCTGTCGTTCAGCACGCATTATAGGCAAGTAGCTAAACAGCGACGATGATCAATCCAAACACAATCTAGGCAAGTATTGTTTACTAAATAGATCATGATGAATAAACTTAATTACGCTTTAATAAATAATCTGCACACGCTTCGGTTATTGTCACTTGAAAGCTTTCGATCAAAGGCGTTCAATGAAATCACAAACCATTTCACGCTTAAAAAATGGACAGGTCCAAGAAGCAGTTTTTGTTTCAACTAGGGGGACTTCAGGTTCATGTAGAGGGTTCAGTGTAGGTGTTTCATCGGATGACAGTAGCATCACGTCCTAGGTCTAAGCGAGTTGAATAGAAGCTTTTTGTTCAAGCGTCCTATTCCTTACTACTGAGTTAGGACAAAGGTCTAGTTACATGCACTGTGCAATAACAATTAATAGATCAGTTGCATACTTGATTGTTTTCTTCAGGTGTCGCATGTATGCATTCTTACTCGAGTGATCTAAAGTAAGTCGCTAGTGTACCCTGTTTGTAACTGTGGCAAAATATGTTCGACATGACGTTTCTGCACGGCAGCCGGAGACACAGTAATTATATATGTATGGTTTAAGCTTGTTCGAGAGATAATAGCAGTCGCGTTTAACAAAAGATAGCGAGCTATAGTAAGACCCCTCTCCTCTTTAACTGATGATTTACACTGTAAATTGACCGTACTTTCATATATTGTGTGAGCACACAGTCAGACTTTCCCCTGTTGTACGTTGAAGTTGGATTGTCCTTGCGCCTCTGTCAATGCACCTCATTAAATTTCAATATCATTATATAAGTATAGCATAAGTAATATATTCTTTCCTTATTCCTTATTCATTATCATTCATATTTTATAAATACTTGAATGCAGTAAGTTTATAAATAAATTATACATTTATAGATTAATGCAATAAGATTTTTTTAAAGACAGGTTGATGCTGACGTTCATGCATGTTAATCAAATAAATAATACTTAGTTCAAATTTTGACTGCGGGAAAATTCACATTGGATGAAATAACTGATAACAAATTTAACTAGCAGTTTGTGAGCAACACTAAAAGCACAATCAGCTGCGCGTGCCAAACTAGTGAACATAAGGATAGTTTGCTACGCGTGGCACGCGTTAGCATGGGTTCTAGCCTCTTAAGGCTATAATCCTATTTCCGCAACAAACAATGGGGACCTTCTGGCTGATGTATCTTGCTGTCGATTACACCCAGTTACAGCGGATTGCCGCGCTCGTGCTGGACCACAGGAACCGGCGTCATGGGGTTCACTCGTCTTAAATATCGTGTTTTTCTACCTAAGCTATTGTGTTTGTGCGTTCGAATTTTGAAGGGATTTAAACGTCTCTCCATTGTTTGCCCGGTGTACAACGAAAACAAAATTATTACTACCACCACTGTATATACATGTATAACGCACCGTAAGCAGAATCACTCCAGACTAATTTTATTGTCTTCGTGTCACCAAACAGATCTAGATGCAGTCGGAGAAATTAAAGTGTTAGCCCAGGAAACATCGGCATCGCTTTCATGGGAAACCCCTAAAGGAAATTGGGAAAAATTTAGGGTGTCTCACTGGAATGTCGACAAACTGTTTAAGACTGATGACTACACAAACAAATGTGTTTTTGATTTATTCAACTTGGAACCCGGAGAAAGGTATCTTGTGGAAATCACTACTGTGCTCAACAAAATGGAAAGCAAAGAACGCACGGTTACTTTTGTCACAGGTACGTATATCTTATTAACATATTGACATGGGTGACTTTTCATGTAGTTTAAATAAGTTATCAGTAAGTTTAACTCAAGAACCAGCTTCATATCCAGTATTCAGTTTTGCTGAAATAACTACATAAGGTGCCAAAGAACACAAAACAACATAAATCTGTTTACTTTAAAATGACATATCATTCATCTTAAGGTCCCGAGAAGATAGAGGACTATGACATAACACGTTTGTCCGTCAAGTGTTTAGAGTTTTTCTGGCAGCGCCCACAGGGACATGTTGACCATTTCCAAGTGTGCTATTGGCCGAGTGGGAAGAGCTATAGGTGTAGGAGCAAAGAGACACGGGAGACACTGCTGGTCCTCTCCGATTTGGATCCTGGTACATCTTATGAAGGTCATATCACAACGGTATCAAACGGAAGGATGAGTGAACCTTATCGTATTACATTTGCTACAGGTATGGCAACATCATTGGGAACGCTCTATAATGCTTTTAGGTACAAGTGGCCAAAGTTACAGGTTAAGAAAACACAGCTGCAATTATCAACCCGAGTTACTTATGTATTTAGTGGTTTCTGTTGTTTGTAAAATGTTCTGACCGTGTCAAAATATCAATACAGACATGTAATACTTTAAAACGTCTCCTTTTTTCAAGACCCGGATGTACCTTTAGATTTTACACGGATAGACAGAGGTTCGAACCACGTGGACGTAAAATGGAGCAAACCACAAGGTTTATTTGACCATTTTAATGTTGGATGGCGTTTACCAGATGAGGAGGAGGAATACGAAACCAGAGATACAACAAAAACAGATCATACAATTGCTGGCTTATCGCCTGGCACCCAGTATGAAATCAGTGTTTCTTCCGTCAGTAACGGGAAGAAAAGTGAACCCTTTCCCATTGATGTGCAGACAGGTGGGATGCTTTTTGACTTTTATTAATTCATTCTCTCAAATACTCTATAGTGTGTTTCCTCCATTTGGTTTTCATTTACGGTTTAAATTTACAGACTAGTACGGTGACCTGAAATTTGACACTTTCTGCACTCATATGGTAAAAATTTTCATTTTTAATGTACAAGACCCAGCTTCGATAACAGCAATTGACACTGAACCTGGCGATTTACGGTTTAAATTTACAGACTAGTACGGTGACCTGAAATTTGATACTTTCTGCACTCATATGGTAAAAATTTTCATTTTTAATGTACAAGACCCAGCTTCGATAACAGCAATTGACACTGAACCTGGCGTTAATAGCATCACATTGAAATGGAAACGGCCTGAAGGCAAAGTTGATGGATACCAGTTACAATTAAATGACCCCATTGATCCACAAGAGGGAAAGATTTACCCTATTGGAGAGACAGAAGAAGCAGAAATATTTGAGCTAACTCCAGGAACAACATACCTTGCCAAGCTATTTACCATGCGAAATGGCCAAAGAAGCAAACCTTATTGTTTCAAGTGCTCAACAAGTGAGCGCTTACTACTCAATTGTTCATTTTCAAAGCACCACATTGCCTGTTTCACGATCAATTATAAACTGAAATGAGGACAACTTTCCTCTAATTAATATGACATTTAAGGAAGTGGTTGTAATCTTGTAAATATAGTGTACATTTTACATCTTAAACGTAGCTCGAACACAGGTTAAATTATACCAAAGCCTAGGTGTTATTTGAATATCTTACGTGTATATTAACATTTTTATATAATTTTTACTTTAGAACCATCAAAGTGCACTCCAGAATGCACTGACATGGGCACCAGGTCTCTGAAAATAAAGTGGGAACCGGCTATAGGTGATGTTCGGTACTATGAGATACAACTAAAAAAACAAGGTGAACATGTCCGATCTAAGAAAATCCCTCGAGACAATGACACAGAGGTCACATTTGACGAACTGCTTCCGGGGTCTGAGTATGAGGTGATAGTTGTCACGGTAGCAGCGAATGCAGACAAACAGAGTGACTGTCGACTTGTTTACACAGGTATTTAAAAATTGATGTAAATCTTTTTTCTATTTAGATATCCATATTAGTTTCGAACACAATCTTTATATTACGTCTTTAATAGTCATTTATGAACATGTCCATCCGATAAGTTTACAACAGCAAAATTTTAATGTTATTTGTGTCAACAAACAGATCCAGACATAGTTGGTGAAATCAAGGCAGACGTGCAGGAAACATCAGCAAAACTTTCATGGGTACCTCCATTTGGAAATTGGGATGATTTTAAGGTTTCTATCTGGAAAAACAACAAACAGGATAAAACTGATGCACATGCAGATTCGTGTGCTTTAAATTTAACCAACCTGGACCCTGGAGAAGAGTATTTTGTGGGGATCACAACTGTGGCCAACAGTAAAAAAAGCAAAGAACAGACATCAACCTTTGTCACAGGTATGTGCTTCCACACAACTCGTTAACCTGGACTCTCCGTGATGTATTACACTCCATGAATATGAATATCCCCACAGTCATATTTATATTCTGTAATGTTTCCTACCGTATATTTCCTTATCCGGAATTTAAAGACAGTGCAACCCTTTAACAAACGCTTTTTTCTGAAGTGTTTCTAGCCTCGTTGATTTCTATTAAGCATTCTCAGCAGCTCGCAATGTTTTGCACACAGCGTAAACTCTCGATGCCGAGTTAATTTCTTGTGAATAAACGAGACTATGGCAGTGAAGGGTAAGTAGACACATGTCTATTGGAATGACTGGTATGCCATTTAGAAACAAATTATAAGATAAAAAATGGAGTTTTACATTGAAGAAAGTTCTCCGGTTCTACATTTCACGCACGGGAGACTGAAAATAATTAAAGAAATATTTGTATAAACGTGACTTGATTTTTCATTCTACGTTTTGCATTACCCAGTGCCAGCCATGATAAGTGAGGAGAGCATCCACGTGACAGAGAGGGTGACGACTTTTGCACTGAAATGGGCTCCACCTGAGGGTCGAGTTGACGAATATGCCATTTCAGTTAAACAGGAAAACCAAGATTCATACCATCCAAGTTTAAAGTCATCTAGACCGGAGGCAGTGATCCCTAACATCACCCCAGGAATTAGCTACACAGTTGAGATTCAGTCCTGCAGTTACAAAATCCAAAGTGAACCATGCCGCATTCAGTTAAGAAAATGTAAGTAGGGAAATTCAATTTTTTGCAACCACAACATAACTTAGAAAACAATGTGGTCATCGATTGATGATGTACTATTGGACGTATATAGCATTGTCTTAGTAAATATTAAATCCACGTGAGTAAGCCTGATGTCGTGCATTACATTAAAACATCAATGTTGATAAAAAGGTTACACAGGTGACCGAATGTAGTAGAATACTTATATCTAATTAGATATAATTAAAACAACTCTCAAAACTTGATCCCCATTAATTTGATCCCCATTTCCCCCAATAAATTAGTAAATTAATAAATTATTTAGCATTTTCCCTAGTTGCCTTTCAATTCTTAATCATACCATATTTTGTTCCAACCTAAAATTAAAGCTACTGCGCCACCCACGCTGCCAAGAAATGGAGTTACTGTCACCAACAACAAAATAACATTGAGCTGGGACCTTCCAAAAGGAAAGTTTGAAAATTATCAGATATTTTACAAAAAACAAAAGGATGATGGTGTTGATGATAACACTGGAATATGGAATTATCTTAGTGCTGGGAAAACGTATGTGATAAACGATCTGGAACCGAGCACTCATTACACCGGTTGGGTCAAAACTCTATCCAAATGGAGAACCGAGAGTGAACCTGTCAACTTCGATTGTTTTACAGGTTTTTACACCAGTTTTTATCTATGCCAAGAAGGTTATCTTTGAGTTTGCCTACTTTTCTATCTATTAGTAACATTGTACAAAATGTACAGTCGGATTTCGATAAAGATATCAGGATGGGTCAGATAGAGTCAACTTAAAATCAATTTCAATTGATGATTTTAAAAATGTGATGCTGAGGCATGTGTTCGCTGAGTGCCTTTCTGGTTGAAAGTTTAGTTTTAATCACGTACGCAGTCAATGCATTCTACATGTATTATTATGTCAAACCGGCGCAATTTTAATGTCCAAATTGTTATTCCATAGAACCAGAGCCTCCACAAGATTTCTCTTGCCTCCAAGATAGCAGACAAACAACACAGTTTACATTAGAATGGAAGGCGAGTAGAGGAGATATAGAAGGGTACACACTGAACATCAGGGACACAGATGGCAATGAGATCCAGTATAAACTAGAACCGGAGACCACCACGTATAAAGTAGAGGATTTGATACCCGGCATGATGTACCGTTGCAAAATCTCCACCACTTCAAAGGCCGGCGTGAGTAGCAGCCACGTGGAATGCCGGGCAAGCACAGGTTAGACAGTACAGATGATTGATCCCTTTGATTTAAGACTGACTGTGCAGCAAAGATAACGAAAAAAACATACATTTACATAATTGCATTTTACAAAACGTGTGCATATTATTATTATTATTATTATTATTATTATTATTATTATTATTATTATTATTATTATGTTTTTTTTTTATGAAAATGAAATGCATATATGTGGTAACGCTACTTTTCATCAGTTCCAGAGGTTCCGAAAGCAGAGTTCATCACGATTAAACCCCAAGATGGTTCATATGTGGTGTTTTGGGAAAGGCCACTCGGGATTTTTAAAGAAATGTCCCTTAAATATTCCCCTACCGACAATAAGAAAGATTCGAAAATAGTAACGGCAAAAGTGAGTCCGTCTCCGCCACTTTCCGTCAGCCATGGAACTGTGTATGATTTGCACGCTTTTTCTGTGACAGATCATGACAAAAGCGATCCATGTATTCTAAAGTTTACAACAGGTATGATTTTCTTGCATTGAGACAACTGCAAGTTGCATTTTTTATATCATATTCTTCAATTTTGTTATTCACCATATGTATAATAGGATTTTAGCCCAAAGTTTGACTAAGCAATTGTGATACTAATGATACTGTTTGGTTACAGAGTTAACCGAAAAATGTTAAAACAGCAGAGACTCGGGGCTCAATTTGACCATTGAACTAGATGTTTTATATAATTACACAATATTTTTATAAGGTTTTGAATAATGAGAAAACCTGGTTATATAAATTTGGCTTTTGCAGCGCCAACCAAACCAGCACTGTGTTCCCAAATGGACATTAAGTCAACTTCAGTCGCCATTAGTTGGGAACCGGTACAAACTTCATGTAATTATGAGGTGTCTTGTGAGCAAGCTGGCACAATAATCAGGGACCCTAAAACAACTACAGATTGTATATATTGGCTGAATGATCTCCTACCGGCCACCAAGTATGACGTCAAAATAGTGACATGTGTACAGAACCATGAAGGGAAAACGCTGAAGAGTGATACAAGCCAGTGCACAATATGGACCAGTAAATATATTCGCGCTTAATATTAAATGACAATTCAGTTTAGCCAAATTATCTGACTTTAAACATGAACCACAGAACTCAAAGACAATGCATTTTATCAAGTTCTCTTTTGTTTTCACTATACCCTCTGTGTGGCATGTCAGAATATATTACAATCATCCTATTGTGATAATTAATACACCTATTTTTAGATCCATCAATACCAACAGATTTTGAACAAATATGGTCAGAGAAGAACACGAAAAGACAAAAAAACTCGTTCAAGCTTAAATGGGCCACACCAAAAGAAGATATCCACCACTTTGAAATCATCTGTGACATTGATGGAGTTGGGCTTAATCCTGTACATGTCAAGGGCGGCAGAAGGACTGCTGAAATAATTGGATTAGAGGCTGGAACTAGATACAACTGCAGTATTTCGGCTGTTTTGCGCAATGGACAGATTAGTGATAGGGCTAAGTGTATAGCTTACACAGGTATCTACAATTTTTATGTTAGAATATTTGTTAAATGAGAGTATAAACCTTATCCTTGCCTACTATCCATAAAAAGGGTATACACAACTGCTATTTCATTGAAGCATTAACCATATGTGAGATAAAGCGATTGGCAAGACCTTTCAATCTATAAAGGCTGAATATAACTACACGTAATTAACACATAACTTGTTTACTTAACAGCCCCAGGTAGTCCACTGAACATGGTACAGACGAAAGCAAGTACCAACGGTTTATACTTGCGCTGGATGCCAGCTTCAGGAGGTCAAAGTTCAGGAGGTCAAAGTTATGTTATTAGGTACAGGAGTATTCAAGAAACAGGTACCAACAAACAAGACAGCGACAATGCTGAAACACAAACCATACAACTTACACAGAAAAGTGGCAGTGATAAACCAGCGCGTGAAGAAAGTCAAGTTTTACTAGATAATGCCGAAGAAACAGCAAGCGATTCAAGATATGAAAAGATCACAACTGTGCAGGACAAGTACAATTTAGAAAACCTTGTTCCAGGCACTAATTATGAGATCCGAATTTTTGCGATAGCTCACGATTATCCTAGTTTGCCACTGGAGCTGGAACAAGCGACTAGTAAGTTTTAATATTTCACACATGTCCTTCTTAAAATTGTATATTTCCTTATGAACATCGTGATATAATTTTCACTTGTGGATGGGAACAAGAGGCAAATTTTGGCACTAGCCAAATTTAAATACATTTAAATTTAAATACATTTAAACAAAAAAAAAGAAAAAGCGAACAGAAAAATGACACACTAGACGTTTACTTCAGCTAACAACCATTCGCACATTTAATGATTTAATTGTAATGTTTCTATGCAATATCGACATATCCCATTTAGTGAGACATCCAATTGAATTATACCCCCAATTGGACATGGCTTGCCGTCTAACTCGAAATGGGTGTAGCTCCCCGCCTATGCTGTCTCTGAACTTGGTGTTTTTATGTCTCCTCCATCCCAGTGCATCACAAACTTGCATAGTCCCGTTCATAGCAAAAGAGAATGCAACAAAGACTATCGGGTGTTCGTGATTTGGCCAAACAAGGCCGCTTTTATTATATAAACTCACTATCCTAATAATTTTAACAATAATAACAATGTGGCAAATTGTTGCCTGCATTAAATGTTATGGCCTTAGGGATAAAAATAAAATATGAAATATTAAATAAAACTCATCATCCTAAAAATAATGATGTGACGAGTCAGCAAAAGTTATCATTTTCAAGCAATTTTGCACAAATTTCGTTTTTGGGGTGTTTTTGTCACTGTTTATAGAAAAGAATCGGACAATGTTAACTTTTTACGACAATTGAAACGTATGTTTAGTTTGATAAACTACATGGAATTTCAATCAAATGTTATCGTTACGGGTATGTTGGAAATATCAAAGCATGTTTATCTTGCTGTAAATTATTTGTAAGCCATGCAGGTATAATTGTACATGATATCATACTGAGATATTGCAGAACATTCATTGTAAGCAAGATAGTATGTGCAATTTACACATAAATACTTTCATTCCAGAGCCCGGGAAACCTGGGGAAGTCACCATAGAGAAGACGCTCTTTGCAGAATTAATATCATTGTCTTGGGGTGAGAGTGAAGGCAATGTCACTGGATATGAAATAGAATACGGAAGAGACGACAACACCACTAGACAACCACTGAAATCAAGTGCTTCGAATTGCACCATCGATAACATATTGCCGGGTGTAAATTACAGCTATAAAGTGTACGCTGTAAGTAACGGGAAGAGAGGCGATCCTTCTCATTTTATTGCGGCCACAGGTAAAAATTTCATATTTACAACTAACATCAAAGTATTCACTACAAAAGCCATATGCAAAACAGTGGTGGTTATTTTACAGAAGTAACCATGATTTATTAATCGTATTTGGGGATAGAAGTATAATAATATTTGATATTTACATTATGCTTTGAGGCATTGATGATGCTTTTCTAAAAAATAATAGTTACAGTGATTCACCATATACGCACTCGATTCTCTTAGCTGTTATTTCTGATATAAAATGCTATCATCAGCAAAAAAGTACATGTATATAGTGTTTATTTCAATTACAGATCTACCGTGTCCTGAAAATTTCAAAACGGTCGAAAGCAAGTCAGCCACACGTTCAATTGAATTACAGTGGGATGCACCACCCTCTGGTGCTGACGGTTCTTGGTCATATGTGGTAAAACATCGTCGTTTTGGATCTTCTGACAAATACCAAAATGAACAGAAGGTTTCAGCTCAAAAGGTGCAAGTTAGTGGATTAGTTCCCGGCAGAGAGTATGAATTTTCCCTTCAAGTAACTGGATGGAAAGACGCAGTTGGTTACTCTACAAGCACTGAAGTGTTCTGCACAGGAGCAACAGGTACACACACTTAATATCTTTATACACATAACGCATCTTTTGAGCATGATAAACATCAAATGAATTGTCTCAGTTTAACCTTTTGGTACAAGAATGGCTTGAAACATACCCCTGTCCATGGGGTTCTTTACGACCCCGTGGCACAATTAACGAAATACCAATATTTTTTGTAGCTACATAACAAAATCGTTTGTTTTTAATCAAGAAATAGTTACAATGCACATTGATAGCGAGCTACAATGCAATATAATCTAACCTAGGTGATCAAGAACAAACATTTTCTTAGATAAAGTAAATGCTTTTTTCAGATCATTTTTTTTCTTTGTCCTCAGCTCTAGTTCCGATGATATATCTCTACAAAACTAGTACCATGTATCATATCAGCCATTCTAAAGTGATTAAACAGGAACAATGTTGGTATATTATTTCAAAAAAGGAAATAAATAAGTAAAGCCACACGGCATGGTGTGCAGTCTGCTCAAGACAGGAGCAACTGTAGTAACAGGTGCCGTTACAGCTAGTTTGGATAATAAACACTTGCACTTTAAATGTTACCATGCTTTGTACTTCGTAAACGTGGTCCTCGTCTTCATTATCAGCCTGTTACACCCAAATCACTGTCATCTGTTGAATTCTTCCACTCTAAGATATTTTGTATTTTTCCATTATTCAAATATTTTGTTGCTCTGTATTTGCTTGTCACATGTCAATCTGACATTTATTTGAATGGAATTTAAAGAATAAAAAAATATCATTACAAGTAGTCTAAATTGTGGAAATTTGGTGGGGACTCGAGACTGACACCACCAGTTATAGATAGCTTAAGCACAGACACGTTTCGTAAATATATAATTAGGCTATATTGCTTCTTGGAAGATACCAAGTTGTTGCATACGAAGTGATTGTACATGTTTTTGCCTTGGATGTAATATGAAAAGATTATAAAGCAGTAGGTGCGATTTCTAGTTTTAGATTATTGATGCAAATTTGATCAGTTCTTAAAGGGATAATAACTCTTCGTTTCGGCCAAAAAATGAATTTTCCTGGAGTAAACAACAATTTTCCCATACTTACCAATGATTAATGAATCCATTTTTACATTCAAAGTTAGTCCCTGGGTTTTTTCTTAAAAGTTTGATTTTTTGTTAAAATCTCTTAAGAGATTTTAACAGAGTATAGCCATCAATGGAGGTCACGTGGTCTAAAGACAAGCTCAGATATCAGAATAATAGCTATAACTGTCGTTTTTGTGGTAAAACAGAATATATTATATTTCTATGAGTTATTCACAATGTTTTTATTGTGAAATATAGATATCATACGAAGAGTTATTATCCCTTTAATTGCTATGGCTTTCTCTTCTATATTCTATATTCTCTATTCTGGATGCATATGCAAATTATTCAACACCACATGGCTAATGTTTAGCTTAATTGGACGCAATGATCCAAGTTTATTTACAGTTTATGGTCAAAGCAATGGACAGAAGTGGTTGGTTTTGCAGTTATAGACTCTGCCATTAATACACTTGTGTTATTCGTAGATCCAGAAGAAGTCCACGACCTGACGTGGGATACGTCCTCCAATACACTTACTTGGGAAAGACCAGACGGTGATGTTGACAGCTATGATGTTACAGTCCAAACGGGAACGGATATTAAACCATATCACACAACTACCTGTAGTCAAACATTGCAAGATGTTAAAAAAGGAGAACCTTATGTTT
Source organism: Lingula anatina (assembly GCF_001039355.2). The sequence goes on along the minus strand of NW_019775125.1, from coordinate 466,768 downwards.
TCAGTGTCGTTGCGATAAGCAATGGCAAGGCAAGCAAAAAGGTTTCCAAAAACCAAACGATAGGTATGTATTTTAGAGTACTGTTTATAGTTAACCATTCTACTTACTCCAAATATTCTTGACATAGGCACTCTGCCTCTGTGAACACTATAACTATGTATTTTCACATCAAAGATGCTCCTATAGCCCCTAGATAATACATTCAAAAGCATGTCATTTATTGTAACGTATGTACATGTTATGGCGACATATTTAATTTCTAGCACCTGGCACCCCTGAATTTGAAAAGGAAAAGACATCGGTGACATCAACCTCAGTCACCCTTCACTGGACTCTGCCTGGTGGGAAAGTAAAGCAGTACGCATTACATCATCAACCTGTGGATGAAGACATGAATTTGGTCACACGATGGTGGAACAAGAAAACAGACACCGTCAAAACGCGTTGTAAGACACTGGAGAACCTTACGCCAGGAATAAAGTACCGCTTTGAAGTGTTCGCTGAGGTAGATGGTGCCAGAGACGAGAAGGGTGATGTCATAGAAGTTGTAACAGGTATGTTGCGTTTGTTCACATGTAGCTACCTTTTGTTACTATTTTTTTTTTAATTATTCCACCCCATGATCTGCACAAGCAAAAAAAAAGAAAAGAAAAGAAATAACAGCTTGCCAAAGTCACGCCTCATACCACGTGAAGGGTGAAACTTGCATGGTGTCATGCAGGAACTTCATTGTTAAAATAAGTGATACAGATTCACTACCGCACGAAACATTCATTAACTGCATTATTATACAATGTACAGTGCCGCCGGAAAGTCACCTTACCAAAAGGCCGCATGGACACCCAACCTGCCCCGTATGATCGAACAACAGAGGTACCGGTACTCACTGGTCGTTTATGAAGTCCAGATAGGCAATCTTATTAATAATAATAATAATAATAATAATAATAATAAATTTATTTTAAGTCTAAAATCCATTTAAAATGTTCAGTAGACTTTACATAAAATATCAATATCAGTAGACTTTACATAAAATATCAATATTATTGACACGTGTCGGTTGATTGATGGTTAGGTAAAATTGAATAGTTTAAGAGTGAAGAGTGCCATCACAAAGTTAACATTAGTTTAGGACGACACGTGTTACACAGTTGTGATTGTGTAGCAGTCAGAGCTTAATCACCGTGTTTACCTGACAAGCATAAACTGAACTGACAGTTAATTATTTTGAGATGACACATGCCAAACAGTGAAGTTGACCCAAGAGATGGTAATCCTTTAGGTATTAAGAAGGCTTTTGATTAATTCTGGGGTTTAGATCGTAAACATGAACTGTTTTTATCGTTTTGAACTACACAGGTACACAGTTAAAATGAAACAACCAAAGAGGGACGTTTTGTATCAAAATTTAAGCTATCTAATTTATTTTAATAATATTTTATGCGTATTTAAATAAAATTCTAAATCTAATTCGAAGTCATCATACAGACCGTTTAATGTACCTGTTTATTTTCAAATGGGACATTTTAAAAGCAAATAAGTTGGAAGCAGGCATCATTAACAAATTCATGCACACCTGGACTGTACCCCTTTACGACAAAATAGAAATTGTTCAATGGCTTCTTTCTTTTATGTATAGGACAAAATAGATATTGTTCAATGGCTTCTTGCGTTCTGGTATGTATATTGCCCTGGACTTCTCTTGGTCTACACACTGTTCACATAGAATATGCTATAGTCACACATATCATCATGGCAACAAGACAAGAGAAGTTTAAATGTGTTTATAATATGTATATAAGAATGACGATTTGAAGCCTAATAAACGTTACCGGCCGATTTCATAAAGGAGGTTTAACTAAACCTAGTTTAAGGCTAAAACCTAGTCTAGCAAAACCTGGTCTAACTCAAGACCTAAATTGCATTTCACTAACAGTGTAGGAAAGCCAGAAAACCAGGTTTAGCTAAACCAGTTTTAACTTGTCCTTGACCTCCTCTTGAACGTAACAGGATTACATAGACAAAGAAATCACTGAACTGTGTCAATCAGGTAGGCGTAAATGAACAGATGACACACACTAGCGTTGAAGCAGATAAGCTGTGTAGCTCATATGAGAAAAAACTTTGGAAGTAAAGAGCACGTGAAAATGAGCCGAAAGAGAGCGGAGAATGTTTCTGCTGAAGAGAAGGGATACATCTCAGAGCTAATAAAGGAGAAGTCCAACATCATTGAATCAAAGAAAGCTCCGGTGAAATGTTGCGATTTCTCAATATATAGGGTGCTAATCGATCCTCTATCAGTGCTATGACCTCACGTGCTATTTCTTTAGAAATTCTGAACCTGATTTTGAAATCTTTTTCATCATAGAAATCAAAATAATTAACCCTTGCTCGAAAAATGCGTCGGCGACGCTCGGGGTGTCTTCTTGCGTCCAAATCGTTAAGTGCTCGAATATCACGCAAGTCTACGTCAGCCATCTTTTTTCCAAGCTACAGAGTTAAACCTGGGTCTGACCAGGTTTATTTTTAGACTTGGTCCGAGTCCATAATCCGGGTTTCAAAAACTTAGACCTCAATTATGAAACACTAACCTGTCTAGACCAGGTTTAGAATGATGTTAAGCCAGTTTTTACTAGACCACTGGTCCAATACTAAAGCCTCCTTTGTGAAATGCAGGCAATTCCTTAACCTGGTGTAAACTCACTTTAGACCAGGTTTAACTTTAAACCTCCTTTATGAAATCGGCCGTACATGTACAAGAACAAGAAGCGTTTTATTTAGTCTTTCATTAATTCATTTATTCAACGCTATGTCAATTTAATCAGTTCATAGCTAAAATACACACGAAAGTTGCTTTCATCACCGAATTTTATTTGGTATGGTCTCTTTTAAAAATCATTGTTGGCAAGTTCTTATACTCAAAATCTCCGTATTAGAATAGACTGATCAAAGAAGAGTGAAGCCGTCGCTCACTAAAGGTCAATTAACGCTTGAACGATCACTTTTTTGCGACCATGCTCAGCTTCGATCTTTATCTCACGAGCTAGGGTTAAGCTCTTTTGTTATCAAAAAGTTAGACAACCCAGCAGACAAATGTCATTGATTCACCGTTGAATCAACGTTAATTTTGGTGGATCAACGTTGAATCAACGTAGAATTAATGTCGTTTGCCTGCTGGGAAGATAATCACCCTAGGGGCAGGGCATGCTACTATTGTTAAAAGAAACCAAACAGCGCATGGATGACAATGTTAAACCCATGGTTACGGGGCCAGACCGTATAAACAACCCGCAGGGACCCGCAGAGAAAGTAAGGTAACTTCCCGACGGGCCTGTATCCCTTTTAGACACATTGTAGATATGGGCATTTCTACACCGACTGTCGCTTTTTATGTTCCAGAGCCTGAAAAGCCGACCATTGATTGCGACCTGGCTAGCGAAACCCTTGTCTTACTCTCCACATGTACTGGCAGGAAGGATCGCTATGAAGTTACATATAAATCCAGCTATGATAACAAGAAAGAAAGTAAATACTTTGTTAGCACGGCCAAAGACGACAGAATGAAATTGTTAAAATGGCAACCCGGGTGTCTTTATGATGTGGAGGTGAAAAGCATCAGTTATTTTGGGACGAACATGGAAGTCAAGAGTCAAGCAGTAAAGTTCACAATATATACAGGTAAAATACTCTTTTTCGAATCGTATATAAGTGGATGTAACATAATCGTATTTTAAATATAGACTCGTGCCTATATTTCCACCTATTTACAGTTCAAAATTTCATCTCAACATTGAACTACATTTATTGAGTAATGTGATATTAAAATGAAGTTGGATTGAGCTACCTATCACTGAGAGTCCATTAGTGCACAAATCCTAAATGTATATATGAACGTTCCTTGAGCGCTTATTATCGTTTGAGTAACGTATTAAACTTCTGATTAAAGCACACGAGCATATGAGTAATGTATGGGGAGCGTATTTCTGTTTTTTTTTTTAATATTTATGAAGTGCAAACTGGATCAAACCAAGCTTGTGTTACAAAATATATTCATATTATCTCTCGATCTCGGGCGGTTGTGATGAAAATGTACAAATTGAACTCTTATTTCACCACAAATGACAAAAAGAAGAGGACGCGTAGTCATACGGTAATCATGCGTTAGGTAAACGAACTCATGTTATTATTATTATTATTATTATTATTATTATTATTATTACCAAACTTGCAACCCGAGGGTTGGATAATTACAATCATTGCATCATAGTTGAATAAAACCGTTAGTAAGTAAGAATAAAGGAATATTAAAAGGCATTTGTAAACGAATTTTAAAACACAATATCTCAAATGCAAGGTTTAAAAAAGAAATACAAGTCTATCAGTTAATTCTGAAACTTGTATATGGCACTTGTTAAAAAGTCACTCATTGATCGATTGGTTTTGATTTTAGGTCTTTTGAATGTTTCCTGTTCCTTTAATGAATATTTGACATTTTGTTTTGGTTGTAAAAGATAGTGCAGTCTATGATCCGGTTCAATTGAAATACTAATAAATTTTTGCATGCATTGAGCCGTCTTTCACTCAGTAGTTCAAGTTTACTATGTTCACAAGCAGCGTCATATTCAAGATCAGGATAAATTATCTTAAGAGCTCTTTCTTGAGACTTTTCTACTAGTGTAGTCAATTCATTCGTTAACCCAAAGTGCCAGACAGGGGCAGCATATTTCAAAACTGGCCTTATGACCGTCTGGTAATAAGTTACCAGGTCATCAATTGTAAGGCCTGCACGCTTAAGGTGCTGAAGGAAATTAATCATTTTGCTTGCTTTTTTTAGTGATTTTGTCTACATGTACCTTCCATGTGAGGTCATTAGAGATATACACTCCAAGTAATTTAAATGATTCTACAAATTTAATATCTGTTTTGTCAATCACGAGCTTAGGGATATCTGCATTCTTGTGTTTAAATGATATGGCCATTTGTTTAGTTTTTTTCCTGTTTAATCGCATGTTGTTTGTCCTAGACCAGTCCAATGTTGTGTCAGCAACTGCCTGTAATTTGCTGTCATCGAATTGTCTAAGGATATCAGAAACTGTTGTGTCATCCATATACTTATGGCACAATAATTCACCAGGAGGTAGATGTAAGTCGTTTATCATCAGGACAAAGAGCAACGGGCGCAGCCATGATCCTTGAGGCACCGAGCCATTTATGCACTGCCACTCTGATCTGACTTGACCAGGTTTGACTCGCTGTTGTCTTTTAGTGAGGAAAGCGGCAATCCAGCGAACAATCACATTATGTAAGCCCATGGTTTTTAGTTTATTGATGAGCAAAGATATGTAAATAAACGGCCGTTATACGTTTATATACGTCTATCAATCGTAAGAGACATGTTCCTTCTAGTTAGTCAGTATTATACGCTACGTCAGTATCAAAACCTCGGTCACAACCGGACGCACGAAATTTAGGACCGTAATTTCTCTAACGAATTTTGGTCGCGGTGCAGGTCGTAGAGTCGTAGAGGTAGAAGAAAGGTTTCCATAGAAAGGCACAAGTCTACCTTGCGAGTCGCAGTGGCCACGTGAGATGTCCTTTCAAGCGGGGAGCTAATTGCAAGGAGCGATAAAATTGCACTCATTTCTTGAGTTTGTATTGCTTCGTGCGTACGTGGCACGCAGTCGCCACTTATACCCCCTTTACACTGGACGGCATCCTATCGCGTCCTTTCTGCGACCATGAAATTTGGCATCGCTGTGGTCTAAATAAGGAGGCACGAGCATTGATTTTGTATCAGAATGAATGCTCAATGATCGGCCAGTTGTCGGCACGTAAAGTATTATTATATTTTAACTCTCAGTTGGGGCCGTACTGCTGGACGCAGAAAGGACGCCGTTCAGTGTAAAGGGGGGCTTTACGAAGGGCATGCAGCGCACCGCGAAAGCCTTTCGGAGGCATATTAGAAGCTAAATTGAGCAAAAATTTGAAATTTCTTAAAACTGTTGTAAACGTTACACAATCGACGTTCATAGCAAAGACACGAGCGTGCGTCGGGAGCACGCCTTTTATACACCAGGCTCGGGGGTGACGCACGTGCAACGCATTCCTGTGCTTTCGACTTTGTTCGTTAACTGTTAGGACTACGCCTTAAAAAAACCTAGGTCCCAAATACGTTTTGGACGCACGGTTTTTAGGTTACTTGCGTCCGGCTAGGACCGAGCTAGATCTCACGTAGCGGTTGTTGATAATGTCGAAAAGTTTCTACGTGCTGTCTGCGTCCTTCCAAAAGTCGCACGATGGACGTGCTCCTCACGCACGAACTGCCACGTTTTCCCCATTTTTGGCCGTAGACCACACGTAGCAGCCCGTACGTTCGGTTGGGACCTAGGCTTTACTCAACACGCAAAGGGCACTTGCTCCTTGTTTGCTTGCGACGTGCGTCTTGTGCAACGCACGTCTCACTTGCTAACTCTTTGCTAACTCCTTGCTAGTGGAGCAAGTTACGCTTGCGGCCTCGCTGTTGGCAGGCTATTCGTAGAATCTTTTGGACATGTCCAATATTCTCCGCACGTGCTTACAGGCTGTCCGCGAACTCGAAATTTCATAAGAAGGACTTGCGCTGGACGTGAGATCATCAACTCACACCATAATCATGATCATCAACAAAATAGAAGTTCATCTGCGCTACCCATGTATTATTCATTCCCTCGTATAAGTCACTCATACTTACTCATATATACGTACTCATACGCTCATGTACGCTAATCAAACTCTCATATATACGCTATTTAAACGCTTGAATGCGGTTCTCATCCTTTACCCAAAAAATGATTATACGCTACGTTTACAATGACATACCATTACGATGGCAGACGCTTATACAGTGTGCCAGTCAAACGTTTTCAAACCTGTACAGTGTAAATGCGCTTTCAGTACGCATTTGTACTTGCATATTCTTTCTTCCTGCGTTCACGCTGGAAAAAGTGGGATTTGATACACTGCATGCTATACCAGCTAACACATAGCATTTCATAACGTCATCAAATGGTTTCATTCTGGTTATGGTACAAAACAATGATTGCTAACGTTATGTGTATTATTATTACATAAATAATGTCCCAGCTGACGAAAATGATTATAGTAACTTTCTAAAAAAGTTGTTGAAAAGATTAAAAAACTTTTTATATAAAACGTTACAATACTTTTATCCTGTAGAGTTTTAAAAAGACTTCTAAAGTTATAGAATAACATTACGATAAGGCGTTGAAAGTTTAATTAAAACTAAGAAAATGTATGATTACGTTAAAAAAGTTTCATAAAAAGATAAAAAATGTTTTCATTGAACATTTCAATAAAGTTATTTTGCGGATATTTTAAAACATTTTATTACGTCTTAAAACAACGTTATAATAACGCTGTAGAAGTTTTAAAAAACGTTTCTACAGCTCGTTATAATACAGTTATTTTGTGCATTTTAAAATATTTTTATAACTCTCTGGAATAACATTTTAATATTGTTTTGTAAACGTTTTATAACCAAGAAAACCGTTATGGTAACGTTAGGAAATGAACACCTGAAAAATGTATCCCTAAAAAGTTTTGCCAAGTTTGCATAATCACATTAAGAGAACATTTAAAAATGAAAAAAATATGTCCATATGGCCCTGTAAATACCAAGTATTTGTATATTTGAAAATATAATATATTCCTCATTTATTATCTGTTATCCTAGAACCTTGCCAGCACGTTCAATTAACGTCTATTAATTTTGGTGAAATTCAGAAGTAATTGGGCAGCGAGTGATTTACAACACCTACAAGTTATTCAGAATATAGTTTGTCACTTATTTAGTTAAAGAGTTATGATGATGTGATCTTCACTAATAAATAGATAAATATATAAATGAACAAAACCAGTATTCTATAAGATAAAGGTATCATAGTTATTTTATTGGTTATTAAAATGTTTTCAGAACATCATTGTAATGTGATTTCAGAACGTTATGAAACGTTAAAAAACAATAAAGAAGATTCGAACCAAATAATTATGTGTACATACTATTTACCTAATGCTGTAAGGTCACATGTTAAAAAGTTATTTCACATTTAAAACTGGCGGAACTCAATAATTAAATTATTCTGCCCCCCCCCCCCCCCCCCCCCCCCGAAAAAAAAAAAAAACTCCAAATACTGAGTGCTGCGTTTCTTTTTCCTCGAGTATATTTTGTTTATGTGTCACAGGATAGCTGGGTGAATAGGGCCATCGAAGTTTTAAAATTAAAATTGGAAACAAAGGTAACAGTTTGAAAACCCGTGTCTTTTATTCTGCCTTATCCTGTACATAAATTGTGATTGCAGCACCATCAAAACCAGTAGTCAATTACGAAGCGTCAACGAATAGCTTTAAATTGAGCTGGAACAGGATCAACGAACCAAGTGTGGACAAAATAACTGTGGCATATACGCAGGGAGATATTCGTCCACAGCGACAGACGATTAAGGATGTATCTGTCACTTCTTGGAGCATAAATAACCTCCAACCAGGCACTCCGTATCAAGCAGAGGTTTTTTTCCACTGTGGAGACAAAGCGAGTTCATGTGGTCTGATTGATATTACGACCGGTAAGTCGTTTATAATAACACCAACAAATACATGTACCTGAAGAAGAAAGGATGACTACACAGCTAAGCACATTCAAAACAAAAAACATCAGTCAAATCCTTCAGTGATATAACATTTTTTCACTATCCCAATGATTTTGGTTTATCTAAACCTGAATTTTCCCCAATTTTTCTCGGCATTTTAATTAGCATTACTGAGTGTTTGAGGTCCACATTAGAATATTTTTTCGCATCTGGTGAACTCTCAATTTTTCAACAAGAGGTGCAGATGTAGTACATGTAAAATTGCACAACCGACAACTGTATAGTTTTTTAATGCCAACAAATACATGCGCTGTATACATACAGATTTTTTGTATTTCTGTTCAGTACATATTTCGGTTTAGATGGTATTGCACTGGCAAGGTTCAAATCATACATGTCTGAACAGTCAGTCTCGATACGCAGATACAAATCACCATCAAGACCACATGCTTGAGGCATGCCAATAGGCTCTGTACTCGTCCCCATCCTGATCACTTTTTACACGTCACCAATCGAGAGCATTGTCTCTAAGTACGGTTTCAAACTAATGCTCTACGCAGATGACTCAAATTTATATTGTTTTCGTCAGGCCATCAGATGTGATACCATATATCCAGAAATGTATAAGTCAGTTGAGTCAATGGCTTACCGCCAACTCACTTGTTTTCAATGATGGTAAAACAGAAGTAGTTCACTTTATCTCTCGTACTTCTGTAAGATGCAGAAATATTAGAAATATTAGAAATCGACAACAGCATGGTCAACGGTAAAAAATAAAGTTAAAAACAATATTTGATAACAGGTGTGATATGGCCACCGACATCAGTAAAATGCAGAACTGCTTTCTATGGTCTTTAAAAAGTTCCCAAACTACAGTCTACTGTATGGTCTTCCTAAGTAACAAGTTGAAAACCTGCAACCTGTTCAAACTGCTGCATCACGACTACCGACCAAACCCATGTCAGATCAAACATTTCACCCATCTTATTCGAACTACATTGGTTTCCTGGAAAGATAATTATTTTTAAATTACTGTTGTGTATTTTAAATTCACCAGAGGTGAATGCCCTACATATTTTAACTCTATGCTACATCCAAATTCAGTCAATCTCACCAGGTTCACCAGATCCACCTCTACTCTTAGCTTTTACCAAGAATGAAAACAAAAAACATCAAAAACCTGCGGCCACAGGGCATTTTCAAATGCAGCTACCATTTTATGGAATGGACTACCTTCGCACATTCGGACTATAGATAGTGTTGAGGTTTCTAAAAAAATTGAAAACATTTGCACAGTACTTTTATTATTTTTGATACTTGAAATTGTATAATTTGTCATATATCATAAAAATTATTTAAACTACTACTATTTTAACCAGAAATCAATTATTTTAACTGTTTTATTCACCTCAGCTTTTATATTTAGACAATTAATTGTAATTCTTTTATTATTATTATTTTTATTTTATTTTATTTTATTTTATTTATTTTTTTATTTATTTTTTTTTTAATTTTTTATTTATTTATTTTTTTATTTATTTATTTATTTTTTTTTTTTTTTTTTGTAAACAGCACTGAGACAAAAGTATAGTGCGGTTTTAGGAAATTATTATTATTATTATTATTATTGTGCAAATGTTCTTGCAGATCCTGTCCCGCCAGAAACATTTTATACTACGTCTGTGTCTACTTCAACAGCCAACATAGAATGGAGCAAGCCGAATGGCCAGTATGACCACATGGTTGTCACTTTCAATGACTTGACTTCTAAAAAAACATCTGAAAAACAAATAAAAGAACTCAAGCATCGTTGCACTAATCTTCACCCTGCCTCTTGGTACCGTTTGTCCGTTGTGACAGTAAAAGGATCAAAGAGAAGTGCAATAAAGTCTTACGATTTCTGCACAGGTATATACAAAATATACATTTGAAATTTTAACCGTATTTCAGTGGCAATTCACTATCTGGTTATTTGTCAACGTGTGCTGTATACATGCATATGTACATTTGAAAAATGCATGGAGATTGGCAACGGGAAATTGTCAAGTCAATATATATTTCAACTATAAATGTTTGGTAGATTAAGCAAGTCAAAATCAAGGAACTGAAAATTGATATTTTGAATTAAAAGAATTGAGCAGTTGTAAATGTTTTTTTTTTTCATTCACAACTATTGCATTATGTTAAATAAAATATTAAAGACTATAGCAAGGTTGAAGTAACTTTTAAGTAAAATCTATATAAAATCTATATGAAGGTGACATGTTTGTCGCTATTGGTTGTTAAGATTTTATCCTTGTGATGCTATATTTTCGGGGAGGTGCATCTTAATTAATAGGTGGATGTTGCTAATTTGGGATAACTTTGTTATTGTTCATTCATTTACAGCTCCTTTGCCCCCCAAGGACATTTCCATCAATCCTCAAGCGCATACTGCAAACATACAATGGGGGTATCCAAACAAACGTAGAGACGACGGCATCAGATTCGAAATCAAGTATTGGGAAGTGGATAGTAACGGGTGTGAAAAAACGGTATTTTCTGAAACCTTGCAGACAACACTTGAGTCATTAACTCCAGGGTCACAGTACTTGGTACAAGTAAGGGCTGTCTTTCATGGAACAAAGAATGAAGCTTTCAAGGGGAAATCGTTTATTACAGGTTATTGTCAAGCAAGTTTTGCACTATTTAGAAATGCTAGCAGGTAGCAAGATGTATCCATGTATTTGTATTTCAGTGCGTTTGTTTTATTTTGATAGTCAATGGGTTTGTTGTTTTACAATTAATGTACTCCGTATGTGATTAGACTGGGTGGCAAAGAAAGGACCTCGTTTATTTGTAGACTAAGGCAGTGTACGGTACTACCAGTAAAATAATGTAGTTTCGTCAACTAACAACAGAACTCGAGTTGGCACAATCTGAGTTATGTTGTTTATTAAGAAACTATTATTAAAACGCTGATTGCGTAACTCGCCTGGGTGTATTTTAACCAGGGTAAAGTGAGATGCCATTTTGGTTACTTATTATGAACACAGTAGGGCCTACTTTTTTATCCAGAACCACCCAGTGTAACCGATGTACACGTGGAAGGATTCACCAACTACGCCGATGTGTCCTGGAGACCGCCTGTTCAGGGAACTGTTAAGGGTTATGATGTCGCATTTTGGCCGGCTGACAACCCATCAGCAAAGCGAAAGACCAAGGTCAAAGCTCCTGCAGACAGGGGATCAATTGAAGGCCTTAAAAGAGGGACCAAGTACATTGTGGTTGTGAAATCTGTTGTCGAAGGGCTCAAAAATCAGGGTGCAGATGAAAAAGCGTTCTACACAGGTGAGAGAGAGGGAGAGTTGGGTTCATATATTAATACCCCTTAACGTGTGCCGTGCTATATTTGCATGTCAAGTTCTGGTATGCGGGTTTATTTTGCCGAGCGCCCCTTCCTCCAACACACGTCAGGGGAAAAGTAACTCGTGTTTAATGCAAACGAATCTGACGATATGGTCGGCATTTCTGCCGATTTCTAAAAACCAATATTACAAAAGTTATGTGTAAGGTGATGGCTCCATCCACTAAGACCTGGCAAATCAAATCAATGTGAATATGTTACATACCATCAATCAGAATTTTAAATACTGCTGCCCTTAGATTAGATTTTGCAGCGGCCATTTACACTACAATTTAGGGGCGGTGTAACGAAACTGAGGGTCCATGTGACGGAAAGTCCGACCTCCATTTAGTTATAATGGTTAGGGTTAGCCTGACCTACCTGTAAGTGGGTCAAAATCGAGGGCGAGGCTTACCTCTACAAATGAATGGGGGTCGGACTCCCTTTCCCGTTACACTAGTAATGTTAACAATCGACAATTGCAGATTTCTCATAAATTCTGTTCTAAACTTGGCAACCCATGATAACACATAAGTGCACACAGCTTGGTGACGCGTTATTCCAGTAACATATCCCGCCGGCAATGGAGATTACCAAACGTTTGATTGAAAAAATAGAAACATACATATATTAAAACCATGCTGCGAATGTAATGAATTATGTCAATGTACAGGGGTAAACCAGCTTACTGTCAGGCGTAGGGCATGGTTGTATAAATACCCCTCATTATATGTTATGAAATAATAGCACGTCGATCTTACATGCATGCATCAATTTAGTATTGTCGGTATTGATTAAATTTGACAGTAAAATATTGATCTCTCACTTTAGTAAGTTGTTGTATTCAACAAGAAATTTAAACTCATAAAGTCAAGTCTAATGTGCTCCTATCTATCCTAGTTCCCTCACAGCCGTCTATGGGTAACATTGATACTTCACCTGTTTCAATCACTTTGAAATGGAGTAGAAAGAAAGATGAGCCAAATGTGACCGAAGCAATAGTCACATATTGGCAACCTGGATCGACACAGCAAACAAAACGTGTATCCACCAGAGACCCCCAGCAGTTGCTTATATATCCGCTGAAACCCAACACATGCATTGAAGGTTATGTTGAACTGGTGTGCGGTGATAAAACAAGCAACAAGACACATTGGTCTGCGACGACAGGTATGGCATTGAAGGGGATGATGTAAGAATTCAATTATGTTATAACGAAATAACCCCTTAGCAAAGTATTTAGTTTGCTGCGAACTAAATAGTTCGCAAGTAACTTTCTGTAGGTGGCCGCAAGAAGAATTATAGTTGCTGCAATTATAGAGGAAGATCTAACGTTTGCAGGAAGATTGCAAAAAAGTCATCAGACCTAAAATTTTCTAATTCGAATTTTTTACTTTATTCATGTTTAGTACAGTTTTATTGCATAATACGCTTATTTTCCTTAAAATAGTTTATCTGTACTTATTGTCTGGTTGGTGCTAAATAACATGTGCCATATCTTTTCTAATTCTGATTGTTCTTAAACCCAAACTAAATCTGTTTGGTAAATTATCAGTTTTGAAATAATGTTGTTCTCAGAGCCCATAAAAACTGGAGAGATCCATGTTGGTGGTATAACCGAATCTACGGCACAATTGTCTTGGGCAAAAATCGATACTGTAGGAACCGTACAGTACTGCGTTTACTACAAAGATAAGTCATCAACATCGTCGAAGTGGTTAAAAGAAACCATAAATGTACCCAGCCTTAATCTAACAGACTTGACACCTGGCACAGAATACACAGTGATTGTATTAGTTGTGGTAGACGATTATGATTCTGGAAAAGGGACCACTGTGGAATTCACTACACGTAAGTGTTTAGATCCCAGTAGTAAGTTAAAAGTTATTTATTTCATTACTTTAGGCCAGTAGGCCAAAAGAACATTTTTTGACATTTTGCAAGAACAGTTATAATATGCTTAAAAAACATCTGCTTTTCTAAGCGTTCCCTAACTTATTTTGAGCAGTGTACATCGGCATTTTTACAATATTCAAATCGTGATTTGAAATTCGGAATTCGGACATACACCGGCTGTGCTTGGCTACTTTTACTAGTGATATGTAGTTCTTGTATGTTAATTCCGTTTTGGAAGTATTGCATTACTGAAGTTTTCTTGATGCTGGACCATTCTGCTCCAGTTCTGTCAAAAGTTATCTAGTTCAGTGCAATGACCTTTTCAAAATGTCCACATGCTTGTCTTTCCCATAACTAGCGAAATAAATGGAAGTAAAACTTGTGTTTAATTTCACAGATTTTCTCCAATTTCTGTCTAGATTTTGCAACATGTTGTAACAGGCCTTTGGCAGTCTATCACTGCTCGTGTACAGTGATCTTATCAAAAATTTAACACACTTAACAAAACATACAACATTATTGGAAACTCACTGCATTCTCCTAGTATTGCTACCGCACTCACACTCTCATAAAACATGTAAGTTCGTTTGTGCAAACTCAAATTAATTGGGATCAGGTATCCCCAGATTACTGCCTCATGTTACAATCGGTTTAATCATTGTGTCAAACATTTGGAATGATGCAGAACGTGGTAAAAAAACACAACTGGTTACACAGCTTGTTGAACATTGCCAGTTCCCTTCGAGACTGTAGTACCAGTGTATATTTTGCTTTAGTCTTTGCTGTTTTGGTGTAAACACAATCCCTAGGTATTTACAGTATATTGAGTATCTACCTTAACGCCAACAAAGTACAATTTATCATTGTGTCTTAGAGTTCAGCCATATCTAAGGACAATTAATTTTTATTTTTTATTTTTATCCGCTATCACCCTCAATTTCCATTGTTGGCAAAACTGGAACAAACGGTCTGCCAGCTTTTGTAGGTTGTATACTACATCCCAAATGTTTGATAGATCTGTAAAGAAAAAATCTGTTCCAGCATAAAATAGTGATGTAGCATTATGAAATCCATTATCAATGAAGATCCCTTTAACCATAGTTTCTTCACATCAGGGGTAATTGTACATGTTTTATACTTGCAGAAAAGAAAGGGGCTAGTCATGCAGCCCTGTTGAGTACCAACTTCACAATTAAATGTAGTTATCGGTATTCGGCATTTTTCATGAACGATTTCTAGTCATCAATCCCTTTATCATTTTCACTTGCATTCCTATTGAACACATTTTGTGCCATATATATATTCATTGATACAGACAAACTCCTTATGGAAATTTATGTATTTTCAATGAAATCTCCCATTTCCTTTTGATAAATATTTCTGATTCAAGGTTGTAAAGAAAAAATCTGTTCCAGTGTAGAATACCTCTTCCTAAACCCTTTTTGAGGGTTTCGTCTTTATCTGCCCACCCCAGTAAGTCTATTGTTCAGTTCCTTTGTAAGTATAGTTCCAAATGAACTAAGTAATTAAGGGAATATCATGGTAATTGTCTGTCTCTCTTGGACTACCTTTCTTGCCTAAATGGTATATTAATACATCCATTGATGTAAATTCACAAATAGCGGTAGCTGTTCATATTCCTCAATCATATTGTCGGTTACCTCAGCCTCGTAGTTTTGATTTAAAACATTCAGCCTTTGTAATATCCCATTTTGATATTTTTCCCTCTACTACTGCACCCATCTGTTCTGAGAGCTCATCCACGTTTTACATTTTACCATACATAATAATGGGAAATTAGTTGAAACCCTTGGCGAAGAACCTGGTCATATAGTATAACTTATGTGGATAACTTTGAGCTTACCAAGATGTACAATAGCAGCATCGTTATTCGTTACACAGGTGTAGTCCGGCAAACACAGAACGTTTTATAACGTTACCATAACGTGGCCATGTCGTTTTTTTGGTAAAATTAACGTTATGATAACGTTATAATAACGTTATGTCTTTGCTGGGAGTTCCCCTCCTTACATCACCTATTATACCATTCAGAAAGTGCACACTACACACAGGAGTAAATTATCTAGCAGTGTATGTACAGATACGATAGTGATGTTCCAGCACTGCATGTGTAGAATATAAATATAAAACGTGTTATTTAATTATCACGATGCAGTTGCTTTTTCCTGTTTGCAGTGTTATGCGATATAATAGTTCTGTCGTAATTTGGGGAACACATATCTTTTCACTGCTACAGGGCCAGTCAAACCCACAGGCTTGAAGCTTATGAATCAACTATCTGCAAAATCAGCCACCATACAGTGGGAGCGTCCTGCATGCCACGTAGATCACTACCGGCTTGAATACAAAACAGATAAAGGGAAGCCAGTGATTGGCAACATACCTGACACGGAATCGAGCCGTGCATTAACTGGTCTTATCCCTGGAACTAAGTATAATGTCTCACTATGCTGCATACGCCACAAAACAGAAAGTGAGAAATGCACGTTCACATTTACAACAGGTATGATGCAGTTATAATATGCATATTTAATTCCAAAAAAGACATGCATCTTTTTTATTTAATTAATTATTTATTATTTGATTAATTCTGAAATTACAGTTGCTCATATAATATGTATACATGTGAGGCGGAAGGATGTACAGATGGACTATCAAGCATTTTGGCGAGATAGATTTTAATTGCACGTTTATGGTATTGCTTTTTTATTTGACCAATTAAAGCACCTGATGTGCCTGTCATCGAACCCCAGCCTGGAAGTACCTCCATATTGTTGTCTTGGAGCCAGTTTAAGGGAAATGCCGATAGTTTTGAGATCACTTGTCAAAATCAAGACAACGAAGAAGAAAAACAAAGTGTGAAACTTCATGGCGAAATGCGCAAACATACATTTAAAGATCTTTCTGAAAATTCAAAGTACGCCGGGGAAATTTGGGTAAACCTTGAATCCCATAGAAGCAAACCATATGAATGGGAGAGTTTGACTTCTTCTAAACCGGCTGCAGGTAAACTAAATAATATATTTTGATCTAATTTATTCAGCTCATTTGCTTCTGATATTTATCATATCTAGCAAATGAAGGTGATGTCGCTGTTTTACTTTTGTTTCAACATTTTAATGGTTTGCATACAATCAACGCAATATGAATTTACTGAAAGTTACAGTTATTACCACACCAATATTTCAATACCACAAAGAAGAACTTCGTCAAGTGTTAAAGAGGCAACAAGTGTTAGAGTATCCCTACCCTACTTACTGCAGTTACCCCCTCTTACTTTGCTTACGTAGAAATTACATAAAAAAAGGAGAGCGTCTGCATTGTTTCTTTAGAGACTTAAAAAATTTTATATAATGTATGTATGCATAGCCTGGGGGACTTAATCAGTGGCTGATTTAGAGGGGGTAGGGGGGGCCTGACACCCCCCCCCCCTTCCATCGATTTCTTGTCCTCTCTTGAAATTAGAATTTTGACCAGCTGAATCATAGTTCCTAACTGTACCAAATGGCATCGTTCGCCCTCTACGATACCAATTTTTTCGGGGCCCTTCAGCGGGCCTATAACCTCACGCTAAGTGAGGGGGGCTTTGCATCCGCAGACCCCCGCCCTTTAAATAGTCCTGGATCCACCCCTGAAAATGGTGCTGTTTTTTGCATTTTCGATTTTTTCGCCGATGTCGTGATAATTGTCCCTGTTTTCCGTTTATTTTTGTTTTGTTGTCCTTTCCACTGTAGATCTTACCTTCAATATTATTGCTTGACTGGACCCGTTACAACTACATAATACACCTCGCCTCTCGCATTTCATTTCATATGTTACTCCATTTATGCTTCTTGGACTCGCATATGTTACTCCATATAAGGTATGAGGACTCGCAAGAGCATATCCCTAAGACATTGAAGTACTGGAATGGCAGTAAATCCAATAGAATTAGCTGGCGTTTGAAAAATATATAATTATAACTGTACCTGCATACCACAACTGTTGCAATTATGAGCTTAGTGATGGATATTTTTGTTAGTGAATTGTTTCAGTGTTTTATATTATATTAAATCTCTTCAGGTTCGCAACCAATTGCGACAGTAGCAAGGTCAGAAGGGGTATGTGTATAATTTTCCCGCTCATAAACGTCAGTCTAGTCATGTTATCTTTTATTTTGACTAAACAACGTGTTACTTCAAAGTAGTCCGTCTTCTCTCCTACAGTACTGTCACTGTATTCACTACATAAACATGTCTGTTATTAACTATTTGCAATTTTTGGTTGTTATTTTTCAACGATTTGGTACTATTGTTGTTTGTGTGTGTTTAATATTTGAAGGAATTTTTATCATTCTTGTTGTGCAATTAATTACTTGGACGTTTACATGTATGTCATTTTCTTTTCAAGTACATATCATTCAGTCTTAAATTAGTCCAAAAAGAGAGCAAAGCCCCAGAAGGTGCAGTGAGTGGGGCAAGTGATTCAGTGTGCCTGGTAGTTACAGCAATAAGCGCGAGGGACCTTCAAATCATTGGACAGACAAGTAAATCTAATAATTATTGCTCGGGGTAAGTACGTGAATGTTAAATTTTCATTTCGAATGCAGACCAGTGTATATAGAGCCGCCAAAAATAAACATACATATAATATGTATTCACAAGAACGCCAAATTTCCATCCATTTAAAGACAACCATACGGTTGTATTAAATATATATCAAAGTATTAGATATACATAAAACAGGGATGCTAGTCTTCCGGTTTTTACCGGAATTCCGGTTTTTTGCGTCCAGTTATAAAATTTTCTGGTACTATATTTTGTTCCGGAATTCTCGTTTTTAACGTGGTCGCGGACTGGACGAACGATGCGTCAGAGGAACGTCGCATTTCAACCATTGCGACAGAGCTGCGTTTCAACACAATATCTAGTCACAACCGTAGCACGTGATTTATTTATGGCGCTTGATTGGTTGGAAATGTAGGCTTTAATGTCGGCACCCATGTGGAAAGTTTTGACACCGCGTGCGCGGAATTTTGAACTAAACCAAACTAAATGGATTTCGCGGAGAGGGGAACAGACGATATTAG
>NW_019775125.1:427101-446274 GCF_001039355.2 Lingula anatina | reverse complement strand
AAAAAAAGTTCAGGTTTTCTTTCCAGACCCCACTAGCATCCCTGATCAAAGTAAGTTGTAACTGTGTAATTTAATTGCGTAAAATTGTGGTACTGAGTGTGATGCAATTTAAGTCATCCGATTGGTTATTATATTGACGCATGCTTGTCGTTTAGTTAAGGGCTGTGGGCGGGGACACTGTCCAAATGGAACATTTAATAAAGCAATACAAGTGAGATCTAGAATGCACCATTCAGACACATTAGCTGAGAGTAACAGCTATTCGACAGAATCCTTTTGACCAAAGAGTTCGAAATTCACTACACCTATATGCAAACACATCATTTCCTTTCAGATTCGTCTACCCAGAAGGAGACAAAAAAGCGCTGAAAACGAAAACGTCAACAGGATGCAACCCTACGTGGAAAGGAGCAATGCAGTTTCACGCTCCTTCAGTTGAAGCTTTGAGAAACAAATGCTTGCAACTAAATGTCATGGAAAAATATAGATTTGAGAAGGATGTTTCAGTTGGCGGAATAAGACTTAACATGGGAACAGGTCTATATAATTCAAATTAAATGATCTTTGCAAGCCAAACCTAAGTACGGCAGTCGTTAAGTCTATTGTAGATATAAAAATGTCATTTATTATTAGGGTAACTTTTTATTATTTTTCTTTCATGTTTAGTATTATTTTCTGTCATGACGAACTTCAATTTCAAATTGAGTCCTTTAATGATATGAATATAAAATCCGCAGTACCTCATGTCTGCGTGTCTGAAACTTTACTCATATTTTGCAGGCAAGCACAACGGCTACTCTGTAGACTGGATGGACTCCACGGATCAGGAACAGGAAATATGGCAGTCACTATTAGATTCCACACCTGGGACTGAGATCCCTGCCGAATTACCTATAAGGTCTTTGGATAGTTAGACGATAAAACTTACCAATCTCTCCATAAGGACCTTTTTTTTTTTTTTTTTTTTTTTTTTGCATGAATTGGATAAACCTTAATTTGTGTACAATATGATTCCGCAGATGGACATATTTCTGTCAAAAACCTTTTTCCAATACACCAACAGTTTTATTGACACAGTTAAAGACACAATTCTTTTTATATTGCATTGGAATCAGAAGGACATGAACGATGAGGTCAATAGCTAATATATATATATATATCTTGCATTTATCACAATCATATGCATGTTTTTGCCATAATGTTAACTACGGTGTAAATTATGGTTATTGCAAACTTGCCTTTGCATTAAATTTAACTGCAACATTTTGTCTCTTTTATGTCTTACGTTAGAACTTAGTAGACATTTAGTCATTTACAAAAAAAATCTTTACTTGCAATATAAATCTTAGATTTATGTTGTTAACTAGTTCACATAGATGTATACCGATTTAGATAGGGAAGAAAAGGCATCCTCAACGAATTTTCGCTGCGGATGTTACAATTACATGTAGAAATGGACACGCTTGTTAAATATGTGAAAAAAAAAGAACTAAAAGATAAGATGTAAATTCTATGATAATCTTGTTTTCCCAACTTAAGTAAGTAAAATTTTATTGGAATATTTTGCGGGGGGAGGGAGTATAAGGCAGCTTGCAAATCTTCCAGTTAAGATGCTTGTTTTGAGTGAGAAATTATGCTTATCACCAATTGTCTTATAAGCCCGAGGGGCTTTTTTTTTTTTTTTTTGCACAGCACGCTTTAATAAATAAATACATAAATAAATAAATGAATAAATGAATGTTATGCCAGGTCATTTTAGGTAAAATTGCTAACATAAAATGCTTTCTTATTACTGCAATTAATCATTTACAGAAGCTTAATGTTTTTTTTTTTTTTTTTTTTACATGTTCAATGATCAGACTTGATGAAGAATAGTATGTACCGGCAAATATATATATACTCGTCTTAGTCAATGTCTCCGTCAAACTGTTATATGTCTCTTCTTAGCCTATTGAGATATACCAGTGACAATCACATTATTCTATTTTAAAGTGGCCACGTGATATCAGGACTCCTCAAACCACCTGAAATATATCAATACTCCCAGCATGGCCATCCAGGTAATTTTCGACTCTCTTAGTCTCCATCTTTCGCCAAAGCTTGTTTTTCTCGTGTATCCCCATCCACTCTGCCAGAGATTTCCCGGCATGCCCGCAACCCTGCACGTGAACGTCTCTTGTTGTTATGACCACAAATCCACCTAGAAATTTGACAGTAACCATTTTATTTTTTTAGAGTAAATTACAGTTATAATGTAAAAATGTTAACTTAAAATATGTGGTCCAAACGAATGCAGTAGTTGTATGATGTGTTTGCACTTAATGCAAACTACACTGTATTTTAGCGGGAATTAATTCAGGGATAGACAGAATTGCCAGCTCGAAAATGTGTTCATGTTATAAATCTTCAGCCTTAAGGCGTATACCTACACTCTTAAACAGCAATCCATCTTTTCCAAAGAAAAAAAGGAGTGCATTTTCCCATATATATTTGAAATCTAAAAGCATTTTCATCTCCATGGTACCCACCTGGTTTGGTAATTCTAATGAGCTCCGGGAGACAACTGGCGTTAGCATGGCCAGGAACAATGGTACCAACTACCAACACACAGGAGTACGTGTCTTATCATGAAATGAAAACAGATTGAACAAATCTTAAATTACTTTTAATTCATAAACAAATGCTGATCTAACTGAGACATACCCTGTATCCTTTGGTGTGCAGATTGAGATTTCCGCTTTCTTTCCTTTAACTATATGTTAAAGAATGGGTTTTTATTGTATTAGACACACAAACTTCCTGCACTTTAACATCAGAAGTCATGGTGATAACAAAAATAACAGGGATATGAAGATAAAAACGCGATTTTTGATATAATTACCATTTGATATATCTAATCTATTTGTGCCAAGCAAATCACAAAT
Organism: Lingula anatina; assembly: GCF_001039355.2. The sequence goes on along the minus strand of NW_019775125.1, from coordinate 443,350 downwards.
AGTCCTCTTGTAAACACCTTTCTGATTGGCTATATTAAGCATTTCCTGACTTCCATCAAGAGCATCGAGGTTAGTGAAGCCGAGATCGTGAAGCTGCAACGGGACAGAAGCATTACGTACGTCACAAAGAAATGGGACAATGGGACTTCGTGTGACGATATATTTTGACGCCACAACTGGTAATAAGATGAGACCATAAATTTATAGGTTTTTGTCCAGCAACAAGGATAACAAGGGTAATGCGCGGTATGATAAACCAACAATAAAGTTATAAATCAAAGAAAAGTGTTCATTGTAAACCCTTGATAGCATTACATTTGCCCAGTGCAGTTACGTCTTTCTTTTATGGTGAAATACACTTCGATTTAAATGCTTCGTGTATTCAAAATAGGCCAGTTCCAGTTGTGAGGTGTGAAAAGCGATATCTTTGCCCACTTCCCTTTCCTGTAATTCCCCTAAGCATGGTAGTAACCATAGCAACACTGACCTCCTTCCCCACCAATCCTGTCCCAGCCCCTGCATCCAGTATCAGAGCATCCTTCTTGTTGCCTAGCAACTCATTAACTGCTCGCGCCACGTGGTTTGGTGCACTATAGGAAAGTGTCTGAAAATGGTAATAAATCAATATTTCAATAAAAAAAATGAAACTAAAGGTGCATATTCTAGATTTGCTATTTTATTATCATCATGACATCACTTGCTGTTTGAGTAGGTAATCATAAGGCATGCCTCCAATTTGTAAGCTGTAAAGAAGCTGGAGAATCCGTTCGTGTAGCAAACGGAAATTGTATAACTACTTGCATTTTCCATTCAGTACATTTGTCAACCATTTGTAGCTTATCAGAAATACAAAAATTAACGGGAAATTGCAGATTATATTCCCTTTTGTAAACCAGGTTTATGAAAATGGTAGTGAGTTGGAGGACAAGTATTACATACGGGTAGGATACATACATCAAATATTTCATCATAAACGTGCGCACAGGTCTTGTAATCCTTCACCGTGTCTAGCTTCTTTATGACAGCCCAAGATTCGTCCTTGTTGATCGACATTGTAACAGCAAGTTATTGTTGTCTACCTGAAATGAAATATGATATTATGAGATACATTTACTGAACATGCTATGACAAAAACATTAAATGCCGTTTGATATTGTCATGTTTACTTTAAACTCTTTGTTAAGAAACATGAAAAATTTGATAGTGGAAAATGTTTCATTTTAGTGTGTACTGGGTCGAAAAGTGTTTCTCCTTCTTTCTTAATGTAATTCAGCATCCTCCACCAAATTATGGTAATTTTTACGAAGTGATGGTACCGGTAACGTTTTCGACAACTTTCCATTCTTATCTTTTCATCAGTTTAATCACACACCCCTATTTGGTCATGGTGTGATGGTTTGTGCTCTTACATAATTCATTATTTATTTTTCCATAACTTACCAAAATAAGCTATCCATCAAAGTATATTGTAATCGTCTAATAATTAATGCAATAATTACAGATTTTCCATTACTTCCATATAACTACCATGATAACTACCCCTAGCAGAGCAGTATGGTACGAATTGTTGTAATTGTCTAATTAGACAATGGTGCAGATCTTATCGACCAAAGTTCACAACTTCCATTAATACAGATTTTCCATTACCTCCTCATAAAATAATCATAAGTAATCTTTGTTGTTACTTTTCTAGTACTTTCCATTAGTCGCACAGTTTGAATCTTTTACTTGCAGTTGGTCTCATTGACATGTACAGTACATGTACGTTTCATCAGGCATGAAATGTGAATTTTATTTCAGTAATGGTACAAAATTATATTAATATTTTTAACTTCATTACGGCACTTCTTTTATCGAATGATGGTTACAGTAAAAGTTTCTTTCTTAGTTCTTAAATATGTTCCTGTCTCACCTTTCTCTCAAGTGATTGAGTTGTTTTCTATTTTCATTGCGTCATCGTTACTGCCCCAATCATTCGTGGCATTACATGGACAAGGACTGCGTTATATTCATGGGCGTCATCAGAAAATTTTCCAGGGGGGGGTCAAAGTCATTGAGGGGGGAGATAATGATCGGCTGGGTACCCGCAATTAACGTGCCCGCCAAAATTCCAGGGGGGGGGGGTCAAGTGATTCCATTGACCCCCCCACCCGCGGACGCCCATGATTCTATTCCAGATTCCCCATCTTTATTACTGTCAGCTGTTAATATGACTGTTTTGTTTATTGCCAACATTGCTCATAACACTGTTAAGAATAGATATTATTGATGTTTTAACAAATACTATTTACTGTGTAAAGGTTAAACCCGACCGATGAAAAAAGAAAATGAAAGCGCCCTTTCCATTCGGCGAAGAAAAGTTCAAATTGAAATGACCTACCTTTTCCGTCTGTGAGTGACAAGCAAATGCCGCATTTCTACGAGACAGCGCAGATACGTACAGGTGTGGTCTTAACCTGTCACAACGCATTTAAATAATTTAATGTTCAGACAAAATGACAGATTGGCAGTTGGACGTGAAGCCGTGACACGCACAGATGTGAAATAGAGCATGGCGGGAACTTATATAAATTGCTGGAACCATGATTGATGTCGAATAAAGGACTCGTCGCGCGCGAGCTAGGCTTTTGTGAGATACACAAATAAAAATATTCTGAAGGTCTCAGGAGATGATGAGTTTGACTTCTTCTTGCCCCCACGACCCCTGACCTCCCCCCCCCTCTAAATCCGCCACTGCAGATCATCAATGTGTGGACCCTCCAGCCCCAAGGTCCCATTAGCATAGATAATGGCAGTGCCCCCACGTCGGCTTCTAAAAAATCCCACTAATAGTCCACTCTTGGAATAAGAATTCCAAACTAGCTGGTTTACAGGCCTTAACCGTTCCAAATGCCACTGCTTGCTCTCCAAGGTCCCATTCAGAATAGGGAACTTAGTAGTCCGAGGGTCAAATATGGCCGCCCCATTTGAACAGGCCTACTTCCCCAAGGGATACCTATTCAGTGTCTATTAGCGGATTAGATGGCAAGCTTTGTAGTGATATAGCCATATTTGACCCTGGGAGTAGTAACTCCCCTATTCTGAATGGGGTCCAAAGCATGTCATTCCTGAAAAATCGGACCCCTCCCCCCCTTCAAAGAATCCTGTATCCGCCCCTGATCTGGAAGCTTAATCTTTTTATTATTATTATTATTACTTAAGCCCCTTTACACTGGTCGGCGTCCTTTCTGCGTTCCGAAGTAAGGTCCGTTTGACAGAAAAAAAATCATTATACTTGAGCATTCATTTTGCTTGTGCCTCCTTTCAACGACCACGGCGTTGCCAGCTTCATGGTCACACAAAGGATGAAGAAAGGACGACGTCCAGTGTAAAGGGGGTCACCGTACACAACTGAGCTGAGGTAAGTGAGAATTTAGCATTCATCTTGAGTAGGCCCTTTCTGCAACACCACGTAGTTGGGCGCTGTCAAAATCAGCCACAAGGACCCCACTTCAAGATTCCAATTGTGATATGGGCCTATTAGAGACCATTCCCAGAGACTATCGTAGGCCTACAAACTTTCGAACGAACTATCTCTGAGGGGATTCCAGCTTAATTGCAATTAACTTGGGCGGCTTAGATGTCTGTCACGCCTGCTGAGGCTGATAGGGGGTAATTAAATATCGTTTAGCAGCTTTAGTGGGCGTCCCAGACGTCTAAGCCGCTTGGGCTGAAGCTTGGGATGGAAACCCAGTCTTAGGGTGCATTCCCAGAGATTTAGATCGATCCAGAGATTAAGATTTAGATCGACCTAACTCCCTGGGGGTCCACGCTAAATTGCAGTCAGCCGAGCGCGCACCATAGTTAATTAGCCCCTTACAGTTTTTTTTTTTTTTTTTTTTTTTTAGGCGGGACAGACGCTTAAGCTGGTTAAACTGACAGTAATTTAGTAATACTCCTCACAGGGATAGATCGATCTAAAATCTATGGGAATGGGGTCTTATACTATTGTTGAATATCCAACCAACACAAAAACAATTGATCTGAGGAGGTTCTGCCAATTTTTTATTTATTTTTTATTTTTTTATTATATATATATAAACAACAGGGATCTCTTTTAGGACCTGACAATGTGAAAAAGCACGGGCTATCATGGGACAAAAATATAGCAGTATGGAACCCGGGGCCTCACACATGCGAAGCGTGCACTCTACCTCCGAGCTATATTCCCGACATCTATATTAATTAAATTTGGAGTGCAAAATTCAGGGATTCAAAATAACAATAGGCCTACTAATTAAGTAGACCTAGGCTACATATGTAAGCCAACTAATAAGTTAAAAATTCAGTATTTTCAGGTTAAAGATCCGATAGACCTATTAAGCTAGCTTCTAAGATCCCATTCCAGACAAATATTGGTCTTAGAATTTATATATCTTTGAGGGCGAATTTCGAAGCTTTGCATGAATTTCTATCAACTGTTCACCAAGCCATTCTCTGACGCACGGCGAAGTGCCTGCCATTGCGTTTGTTGAGCTCTCTTTGAGTGCGTTCCATTGATCATGTGACTGTTCAAAATGGCGACGGCCAGAGAGCTGTTGTGTTTGGCCTTTTTTGTAAACATTCTAATAATCGGGGTGGACGGTCAACTAGAAGAAGGCACTCACGATTTTCTAGCATTTCCAGCGATTACAGATTACCAGAAAGGGTTTGATTTTGTCAATGATGTCGAATATGCATGGTCACAGAATGAAATCAGTTCGAGAACCGCTTTTCATAATTTCTTAAAGAAGAAATATGGCCACATTTCCGCGCAAGCTCGCCGAAGATTAATAGGAGACGCCAACATTCAAGAACGTGTTAGAAAACACAACTTTCAACACAGTGTGAGCCTGACACACGTCCCAGGAAACGCAGCAGAACCTTTTAAACTGAGTACAGTGAACGGTTGGATGAAAGACGAGGTCCTCGTGTACCCTTCTCCGCTCTTCCACAACTCGTCAATCCTTTTCCATGCCTTTAATCCACATTCGGGCTTTCTGGACGCTTTGTGGAATAGCAACGACTCCTTGGCGTCCGCCATGTCCATGCTGAATTCCACCCCTGTTAATGTCCACTATGTGTTCCTGGCACAGGAAGGGGACGCTTTAAGCATGGCGGGACTGTTGATTAAAGCTGCTCATGCTGTAAAAAGGTCAGTCTGGGTAAAATACTTAAAACCAAAGATTGCTGGTTTTATCCCATTTTCATCATTTGTTTAAAAGAAGTACATGCACCATGGTATTTACAAAATGTGATGATTAGATTAAATAGTCTGATATTTAGAGTTACGAGTTACACGGCAGTACAGCTAGTGTACTGCATGGTAGCCAGGATATTATTAGCAAAATATTTATGCCAGAGGTACAGGGATTGCTTAAGTAGATTAAAATTAGTAAGATGGACAAAATTAATTGTGAATGGTCCCATATACTCCTTTTGTTGAATATATACTTATGTTATGCATTATCTCCAGACCAGAGCTGTTATCCAACCTTCATTTTGCCTTGCACCCAGTGTACAAGCTGGGCAACTGGATCCCTGGGTTACTGAAAGAATGGCAGTGTCAGGACCACGGATGTGGACTGGATCAACTGGTACTTGATGACAAAGGTAACATTTGGCTGGAATTGTGTGTACACAGTGGCGGATTTAGGGGGGGGGGGGTCAGATAGGTTCTGACCCCCACTTTTGATTTCTGAAAAAAATCACACCAATGGTCCCCTCTTGAAATTAGAATTTTGACTAGCTGAATCATAGTTCGAAAAAGATTAAAATTTTGGTGGGAGCCCTTCACTTGGTCCCGAACCCCACGCCAACCTTAATTAGTTTCTTTTTCTTCTTTGACATATTTATCAGAGGTGATGGAAATCCTTATTCACTGCAATAGGTATGTTGTTGAACAGCAGTATGTGATTTGATGGAAATCATGAAATTTGTGCAAATTTCATTATGTGAAAAGATTCAAACTGTGCAGCACGTTGATAAAGATTAAACTTTGATATAATTCGTTCATCATCTTTAGTTAGCGTCCCTGAGGTTCTGATGCGTCTGGATGCTCACTATGACTGGCTACCATCCCCAGTGTCAGTGTTTGGTAACAAGAGCATGCCAGTGAGGTCCATGCTTGGCCTTGGTAATGGCTGCAGGAAGGAGCCATCAGTGAAAGGAATGCTGGCCTATGTCCTAGATGGGAGTGATTGTTCTTATTTTGATAAGGTGTGTTTGTGGTGAACACCAAGCCACAGGCTGAAATGTTTAGCAATTTTAAAGATAAACTCCTTTTTGAAAATTAATTTATTATTATTATTATTATTATTATTATTATTATTATTATTATTATTATTATTATTATTATTAAATTCTAAATGTTAATGTTGGGTTAGCTTGTTTGGCAGGTTGTCATTATTAAATATATATATGTATATATATATTATTTTTTTATATTATATATATATATATATATTATTTTTTATATTATATATATATATATAAATATATATATATATATATATATATATATATATATATATATATATATATATATATATATATATATATTTTTTTTTTGTTATTGATTATCATGCAAGATTGTCCTATAAGGACCATAAAGTTGACAACTAGTATCTTATTTGACATAAATGAAAAACACAATTTAATAATACAAAACATATATATATACTATGTCCTGTATGTCTCTAGATCAGCAGTATGGAGGCATCAGGTGCAGCAGGTGTGATAGTTCAGGCACAACCTAACAACTCTGTCTTTGACATGAAGTGTGTGGGGAAGCAGTGTGATGTACAACTCAGTATACCTGCCACTGTGGTTAGAACTGATAATACCAGACTGATGAACAGGTGATAATAAATGAAAATATTATTATCCAACACAAGCCAAAAAACTTTCATACTGTTAACTTACGGCCAACCGGGACGTAGGCCTTCATCAGACTGATGTGAGTTGATGTTGACACTAAGCTAATGGTATGAAAGTTTTTTTCGGCTTGTGTTTGATAATTTTCATTTATGGTCCAACTACCAAGCTAATGAACATTTTTGCTCACTGATAAACAGGTGAAGCCATACCTAGAGTTTGTGAAATTTTTACCCTTTCACAGAGGATTAGGTGGTTTAATAAAAGAGACCATTGGAAGAGAAGCTTTAATTTGCTTCTCTTCTGCAGCACTTCCGATATATTTCTGGTTGTTATCTCCAGTTGGGTATTGTGACTACTAACGTTGTATTTGGTAGGATAACAATTACCATTGAGGATGTATTAATTTAGTAACATATATAGATTAATAAGTACATACATAAGTATACGATGTAAAGCATTTAGGAAGGAATAGCATTTGGTACGAGGATATTTTTGACCAACAAAATAATGGCAATATGTACAGGACTTGTAAATTATTTTAATTTATTTTAATTGAAGTTAACAACTGGACATATTGTAAGATATTGTTTTAATATTTCCAGGTTGAAATTGGGGACTGTCATGGCATCCTTCCAGAACACACCAAGTGATAACTTCTATGTGGGAATTGACAACAGGGGGCTCCTGGCAGAGACAGGCTGGTTCCTCTACCCATCCCTGCAGTTTCTGGCTTGGCAGGCACAGTGGTATCTCTCTCTCTCCCCTCTCCCCCCTCTCTCTCTCTCTCTCTCTCTCTCATTTTTCAACAGTAGTCAAAAAGTGTAGTTGGCAAAGCATTTCATAGGAGCTGTATATTGCTGTTGTACATGTTTATGCAGATTCTGATAAAACAATAAAGCAAGTTGATACAAAAATTTGATGAAATGCCTGTAGCAACATTAATTTGTTTTATCAGTTTTATGTAACACAGTTGTTCTTACTGCCACAGGTTTATGTAAAGTGACACTGTTGCAATATTGTAATGGATCTGAATACAGACAAAGTAGCACTTGTACTGTTGTTACAGGTTCTCATACAGACAGTCCCTAGATGAAAAACTCTCTCACCCATGTACTGTAATTCCTGTATTCAACCATACCCGTATGCAGGGGGCCAAGGGAGCCGTAGCAACTGTCAAGTTACCCAACATCAGTGGTCAGTTATGACGTGTACATGTGTGGTGCCTAATGTACAGTAAATTGTTAATTAAGTGTGAAATGTGTTGTATCAGTTTTGGATAATCCTTGGCAGTTTTATGCAGTGTAATGTATTTTTTTTTTACCCTGTAGTAAATTTATTTGACTGTTGACTTTTTGCTCAAAGTATAATTCATATTAACCATATATATTATACAATTAAATCTCTACCGAAATTTGAAACATGCTGTCCCCAAAAAAGTTCAACAGGGTCATTCAAATTTACATTTTTTTCAGCAATCGTATTTATCATATATTGACTGATATATTGGGTCTAAAAAAAGAATAAAGATGTGTGTACATATTATGTAAACTACAGGCTGATGACCTTTATCAATGTATACAGTATAGATATTTATTTCTTAATTATATCTCTTTCACCAGTAGCTTATTTTACTCTATTTAACGTCTGTGTATCACAGAGCTGCGCCAGTATAGCAGGATAGAACTGGACATGTCTCTGTCGTGTCCGGGGACACGGGACGTGGACTGCGCTCACTGGGACCACACCGTCCAGTTATATGTCTGCTGTAATAGGACAGATCAACAGCTGTGTAATGCTGAGCTGGGACGCTGGATTAGCCCTTTCAGGAGGTATGGCTAGAGAGACAGGCTTGTGGTGTCATGATTTCTTCACGTAGGAGATTCCTCAGTGAGAAAAATATAATATAGACAGACAGACAGACCGAGAGAGAGAGAGAGAGAAAGAGAGAGAGGGGGGGAGAGGAGAGCTTGGCCTGGGTGATATGGATATGTAGAAGAAACAAATTATTTTTTAACAAAAGCAGAGAGACATAAGTATGACAAAGATTCATTGCCAGACAAAGTAAATTGCAAAATTGTCATGATAATTGGTTCATTAATTTTTGTAAGTTAACATATTGCTATTAATGTAGAATAATTAACTGCACATTAAATTAACTGGAAGTTCTTCATTTTAATGCTTAACTTTCATGACAGTGCTACAATATACCTTCAGAGATTTCATTCCATCACAGAGTTTCAATCCCTTGTTTGATTCCATCTCCCTTATTTGCTTTCACTATTTTATAAATATCTATACCTCAGGCGTATTGGTCGCTGGCTGACAGATGTGTCCAGTCTCCGCCCCCTGCTTGAGTCCAGCAATGGTCAGTGTACCTTGACCATGAAGACTGCCCCCTGGGCCCTGCCCTGGATGCCTTCATTGAACCTCAGACTGTGTAGAAATAAAGGTAAGTCCTCAGAGACCTGTCATATTAGATATACATGAAGACTGCCCCCTGGGCCCTGCCATGGATGCCTTCATTGAACCTCAGACTGTGTAGAAATAAAGGTAAGTCCTCAGAGATCTGTACCAGTAATGTTGGATATCGAGATAACTTAAAAGTAAGAGGTAGAAACATTCTAGTATTTACTAGTGTACCTGGTACTGCCATGTATTATTTACTAGTACCATGCATGTACTGGTGTCCTTATGAGATATTAGTAATTACATCAGTTCTTTTATTTTAAATTATCAATCGAATATGCCAAGAGAATTTCATTTTTTAAACAATATATTTTAGGGGGAAAACTTACAGGACAACAATGACAGCAGGAGTAAAGTGGTTGCCGAAAACTTTTGAAATGTTTTGAAATCCTTTTTCATTACAGATGTGACTCCAACACCATCTACAGTTCAGCCATTATGGTCGCCAGGGGCAACCTTTGATAAAAACTACAATAAGCACTTTCAGCCTTTTTCATTTAATGTTCAGAATAATGTGAAGAAGGTGGGTTAGCTGTCATGGTTCAAAGGACGGTAATTCTTCACTCCTGACTAGTAATGTTAAATAATGTTATCTGATGTGATGTTAATGTTATTGTGGTAGGTGAGATTATTTTTCATAATTTTCAAAGTTGTGCCTTCCTTTAAATATTATAATGTAATCTTTAAAACATTTGAGAAACCATATTAGATTGTTTAAAATATTGTTTTTGGGGGGTTTGAAAATACAAAAAGAATAGATGTAATCTAATGATTTTGGAATATACTAGTATAGTGTTTTACAGTTAAAAAAAAAAATTAGAAGGAACATACCGGGGGTATCTAAGTTCTTGGTTATAGACATCTTTTCAGCATTAGTACTTTCTCTCTCCTATAGGTGAAGTTGGTGTCAGTGATCACAGGGCATGGGAGTGATGAGAATGGTTGTGGAGAGTTTTGTCCGACATCGCACCACTTTGTTGTCAACGGGAAAACTTACAGCAGAACATTTGACACTGCAGGTAACTTTGTAGATTTCAGACTAAAATGGGTGTTTTAATCATGCTTAGTATAGCTCCATATCTTACTTACATAGTATATTCACTTATGAACTACATTTTCTAACCTAACTTTAGAACAAACAGATATATATACTTGTAGGATTACATGTAGTATACATAAAATATAATGGGCTTATGACAGTACATTTCTATGAATTGTATAATATCTTCATGTTATGATAAGCTGGGGACATTCATTTGGATTCCCCTGCTTTAATTTTATACACGTACTTGGTTCAGACTTTTAAAAATGGTGGACAGCATGTTTGCCTGATATTTACCAAGTACATGTAAAATACACTGAGTACTTTCTACATTTGTCTCCTCAGAGTGTGTGTTTGTTCGTGTGTGTGTGTGTGTGTGTGTGTGTGTGTGTGTGTGTCACAGTGAGCATGTGTGTGTGTGTGTCTAAAACCTGTAACAGTAGCACAGTCAGACTAACCTGTATGGTACACCTCAGGTCACTATTTTTGCAGGGACCCCCTTGGGGTGTGCAGACAGAGTCCCCCAGGGGGTCACCCCCAATGAACATGGCACCTGGCTGTATGGCAGAGATGGCTGGTGTGACGGACAGCAAGTGGATCCTTGGGTAGGTTCTCTCTCTCTCTCTCTGATTCTAATATGAAATACCTTTAAGCTAGGACAGAAGATAGATTTTGGGTCCTAGCTTTATATGACTTTATATGCTACACTGGTCAAATGTTTGTAGCTACATGTACATGTACTTTCATAACAGTCTTGTAAGGCCTAATGGTTCCCTTCAAGTTCACATGCAGTGTGTCATTATTTTGTTAAGAACGAGTTGAACCATAATGCAGACTTCCTACTATATATAAGCCCTGCCCTATCAATACTCTGTTACTATTACCAGAAGACTTTATAGTGGTGAGATGGCAGTGTGTTAGTGGTTGCATACTAGTGGCAGAGAGGTCAATATTTAAGACCTCAGTGAGGTTACTCCACTATTATGGGGAGCAGACTAAGTCACTTGCCTTCAATTACTAGACTCTGTCTGGCATTCTGATACTTTCCTTCAGGTCATAGATGTAACCAGTGCAGTGAAGATAGGACAAGTGAACACAGTCACTTACTATGGCTGGTATAAAGGAGGAGACCCCAACCCACAGCATAACCCTGGGGTCATGATATTCTACTCATATCTGGTGACATATACTTAGTGACAGGTGCTTTGGATGGTGGCATATATAACTGTTCTATTATATAATCTAGGGTTATGATTATGAAATACCTCGACTACTAATACATCGATCAAGAAAATTGTCTTTTATTGTGTGTTTATCATACAGGTTACTTTTTACAAACAAATTTGCACTCTAACAGACATTAATCAATATTATCATATTTTCTTTAAGTTTTATGCATTGTAGTCAGAGTATAAAATCTATGGAATTTCCTGCATAACAACAATTATTATATCAAATTGTAATCACTAAGAAATATTTCAAAGCATTCCAACATCTAAGTGATTAATAGTGGACCAGTCACTTTATCTTATGACAACAAATTGCTGCTCTAGTGTGAAATAAAAAATGACCATTGTGGGTGAAGGTCATCATGACCACTATGAGGTCAAGGTCAAGTATAATAGTTCTGACCTTGACCTCCATAAAATGACCTTAACTGTAACGTTTCCACTGATTCTGTCGTCTGTGATAAGGCATCAACAGCTGTAAATAATGTATTGTTATATACATCTTTATGAATAAGAGATTGATTGTATTTATATCTAACAGCTGCTTTTATGGTATTGTTATAATTGCGATGTGTACTATCGCGTATATTTGTATGAATATGAAAATGTACATTCTGAAAATATATTACATTTTGTACAGAACGTCTTTCCCCGTAGAGTTGAATATGTTCACACCACAGTTCACTGGCGGCTGATGTCCAATAACGAGGAGAATACTGTTTCTTATTTAGTTCTCTCTTTAACCAGGGCAATCTGCTTTCTGATACTAACTTTGAACAATCACAATGAAAAATATCAAATAAAATTATTACCTCAGACTTTTCTATGCTCCCTGGTAGGTCCTGGAGTTTACTCCTATCCACACTTACACACCTCGCAGTGTTGATTCAGATTGCTTCTGTTAATAACTGACTTTATTCCCCGCAATTCGTTTAATTTTTGTCCATAAATATTTGCCTTAGGGGACCGGAGAATGTTTTCACAAATGAACCGTGGTAATATACTTTGCCGTGGGGATTTATGAAATGTTTTTTCACAGAATTCAAAAATATTGCATGGAGCTGGGCCTTGTTAAGAAGGGACGATGTGTTACTTTACCGGCTCACCACAACTATCGGAGGTGTGTTAGTACAAAGTAACCCCGCTTTCACGCTGTCTAGATTAGTTTGTATCCAGGAACGCTGAGGGGTGGTAAAGTATGTTCTTACGTGCTCTGAACTTGTCGTTTTAAGGAGGTAAGGGGCAGTAAATAATATGTCCAAGGATAAAGTGGTACCTCCATCGCGCAATAATAATTCAATGATAATCTCTGATGTAAAATAAGGCCTTTGTACCAGTATTGGCCGTGCACAACCCCATTAAGATTTTCTGGAAATGTACGCTTGGTTTCTTTAGCTGTGTGCGGTCCCTCGTTGATGCGAATCAGGAATTTCTGTTTTCGGTTTCTATATTTGTCTTTTATTTATGAGATTTGAACGCGCTTCTTGAAATCGCTCGTGCATATGTGTGTGGATGACATATCTGATTATTCTAGATATAATTCACGGTAAAAGTCATTCAAAAGATCTCCAGCCAAAGATGTTAACAGGTATAAAATTATTACTAAAAACTGTTTCAAGTTGCATTTTCACTTTTGATGTTAGAACTTGGTTATTGGTTAGATACACCAGGTTGTAGCTGACATACACAGTGTGATGTCCTGAATGAAAGGTATGTCAAATTTACCTTTCAAACAAAACCGGAAGACTTGAAAAGAAATCGTCACGCCCAGTGTTACACCTCTTCCTTTCATGTTTAAAACAGGGAGGTAGAGACTGCTTTTTTTAACTCGTGAAACCTCATTTAAGGGGAAAAATGCCAAGAAAAGTGAAATATAAGACTTTACCTATTCAAACTTCCGTGAATCACTAGGGTATTATAACTGAAATCACCTCAATAGTTTCACGCAATGAAAACTCGAGCAACAATGCAACAACGCGATGGCGCGTGTAGTGGTGAACGTTAATAAAAAATAAAAGCCGACTTGAAAAGGCTTCCACCCTGTGGCATTCCGCTCCCAGCCTAGTCCCATTTTTTGCGTAAAAGAAACCTCATTGCGTAAGCATCTTTTTAAGTGGTCTAATTTACCCGGCTGGTGCATATCGAACCCTGGGTCGCAACCCAGAATTTAGGATAATAGCTGTTTCCGTAACCTTGGTAATTCCTTGCCATACATTTGAACGGTATGGACTTTAGGGGGTTATTAAATTCAAGATTCGCAGTTTTTAAACACATGAAAAAGTAATTCTATCACGGCATGCGGTCATTGGTCTCATTGCCACGCACGGTTAGCGTTCATATTTGATCCGAATGTTTCTGAAACAAAAGAAATGTGATTAAATAAGTTTTGGCTTCTGGAATCGAGTTGCTGTGGACGGTATAAGAAGATATTAGAGCTGTAAGTTAAACCCTTATACAGTAGAGGAAATATTACGAACGGGAAGAAACGTAGTTGTGTATACGTGCATGCACGTGCATACGTGTGCGCGAGGGCGAGGCGCTGAGAACGCATAAACAACATTTGATTTAAACGATGACCTATGGGGTGGGGTCGTATGATTTATCAATTTTGATACCTCCAATCGCCGAAAACTTAAAGTATCAGTTTGCTGTGTATATTAAATTCTCCACACAACAGCAATAATCCGAAGTTTCACCCCAGATAAGATAAGATAAGATAAGATAGCTACAATTACGAGCAGAACGCAGCCCAAGTTTCGTTGGCTTCTGGAAACTAAACTCTGCTTTTATTTCTGATGGTGTGTTTGGTCAGAAGGGAGTAGGCAGGTTCACTCCTATTCTCTGAGGCTGAGGGTAGCGCACAGTCAGTGTTATCACGACTAGGAAATGATGATAACACAGCCACTTACATTGCAGTCATGACACGAAAGGTTAATGGTGGCACTGGTATTGTATAATATTTATTTATTGACGTGACGTTACGGGAATAAATACAATACATGAGCCAAGAGGTCACCATATTTTGTACATTTATCAAATCTTATAAATGAAGGTTATAAGTTATAACTAGAACAAACACAATCGGATAGAATATTATACAAGAGTTAAAGTAGTAATTTCTGGTAGTGGTATATTTTGTATACATTAATTTGTCTTGGAAAATGTGTTTTGAGTTGCCGACAAAATTCAAGCTTCTTAACTTACTTAAGATTTTACAAAAAGGCGGAATTTTGGCAAGTCATTTCACTTCATGTGGCGAAAGAAGAACCTTTGCTTTTTCATAGCCCGTGAAGAGTTACTTTCTCTGCCAGAGATGGACCTCTTCCAAATACGAAAACCATACATTTCGCACTTTGCTTTTTTTTTCTCTTGGATTTTCACAAACACCTTATTTGCTGAAGTACTGTCCTCACCTGTGTGTGTGTGTGTGTGTGTGTGTGTGTGTGTGTGTGTGTGTGTGTGTGTAGTACTGAACAGACAAAGATTGGTAATATTGTTAATCACAGAGGCAGATTTAGGGGGTTGTCAGGGGGTCCTGGCCCCCCTTTGATTTCTGAAAAAAATCACACCAATGGCCCCTTCTTGAAATTAGAATTTTTACTAGCTGAATCGTAGTTCTAATCCGTACCAAGTGGCACTTTTCGCCCTCTAAAATACCAAATATTTTCCGGTCCATTCAACTCACCCCGGACCCCACGCCAAAACCGACCCTCTTCAAAAAATCCTGGATCTGCCCCTGTAAATGTTATACATATTACACATATTGCACAGGTTCTACTCCGCCGCTAAAGTCGTAACTTTTTGAGGTAAAGACGTGCATAATGGATGTTTAGACATTCTAAGGTGACTGTTTTGATAAATTTGATCATTCTAAACCCTAGAGACCATTCCCAGAGCCTAGGGTACTAACTTTGGATCGATCTATCTCCTAGGGGATTCTTGCTAAATTGCAATCAACTAAAGTGGCTTAGATGTCTGTCACGCCTACTGAAGCTGATAGGGGGTAATAACTATCGTTTAGCAGCTTTGGTAGGCGTCCCGGACATCTAAGCCGCTTAAGCTGAGAGCAATTTAGCGAGAAACCCCTTGGAGATAGACCGATCCTGTTAGATCGATCTAGGCATAGGAACGCAGTCCTAGACTCTAAAATCGAATCCAGCGCC
Organism: Lingula anatina; assembly: GCF_001039355.2. Next base: position 427,553 of record NW_019775125.1, on the reverse strand, counting down.
CGACTGGCGGAAACGAAGCTGAGAAGGCGTAAAATGGAACGGGTTGTTAAGTTTTTCTTGGAAAAAACTTGGATTGAGGAAACGCGAACAATATATGGACGTTTTACATCCTATATTAATTTCATTTGATAACTTATATTAACGTACTCGTCTCGCCGAAATACGTACGCATGTGGTGAAGAATATACCAGACCCTTCAACTCGACTCCTTTTTAGAGCAAACTGTCATGAAGGCGTATGCGGTGTGTTTTTCTCGGGTAAGGGAGGGCTTTCTTTATCGAGGTTAAAACTATATAAACAGTGTGAGACATAATAAAAGATGTGACAGTTTTGACTGAAGCACGTGTAACACGCACGTATGACATGCACGTGTAACATGCACGTGTAACATGCACGCACATGTTAAAAAGCTCACGAAGAAGAGCAAAGCATACTGTTGTACGGTCATGCAG
>NW_019775125.1:388352-420818 GCF_001039355.2 Lingula anatina | reverse complement strand
TTTATTTATTTTTTTTTTTTTTTTATTTAATTATATGTGTGTTTGTTTGTTCGTTTATATTATGTTATGTTATGTTATGTTATGTTATGTTATGTTATGTTATGTGGGATCAAAATTTAATTCTGTCCAGCCGGCCACATAGCAGCAGACCTCTTAAGGTGTTACTTGTTCCCACAATAACGAACACGAAACCTGACATAGCGCATACGGCAGTCACCAAAATAAAACGCATAAAGATATCTGCCAGACACGTCTGTCCGTGTACAGTCTGTCTGTGTCTACTAAAACATATTATGTCATATTAGCTGCCAGAAATAAATGAGAATCACGCCATGACATGAAGCGAAAAAAGTGAAAATTGCTATACGCTAATAAATATATAACAATTCTGTCTGCCACTAAGAAACGTCCAAGATACATGTACAACATGCTGCACAACGTGACTGATATCGATTCACTGGACGCATCTTTCATTGCCAAAATTGTAAAAGGTCGTGATTAGATTGCGCTGGGCGTTCTTTTGCACCTAAGTCTTCCTCTGGAAAGCGTTATCTGTCCGGCTAACACCCATATTTTCGAAGTATTTACCACACACCACCGGTCTAACGGCAAAACTGACCGCACGCGGAGCTTCTTCGGCGCTTCTTGTTTTTATTACGACAGTCTGCCCCGTCTCTTTATTTACAAACCTCTTTCCTCTCACTTTGATGTCAGAACAGTGCACTGGTGCAGATGTATTTTTTTCTTCAAATAAATACTGAGCAGTAAGTTTAATTTTTGTTTCCAGTTAACGCAGTTAAAGACGCCTGGTTTTATAAAAAGCTCAGGTCATTAGATAGTATGACTTGCTTGTTCCCCTCTCCCACTTTTATTTTTACTTTTTTTTCAAACAAAAAAACTCTTACTACTGATTTCTTTATCTTGTGTTTTCTGAGTTTGAGGGAGAATTTTTAAAGTTAATGCGCACTGTTGAAAGTACGCGTAGTTCACGTGCCAAATTACAGCGCAGCCTGGTGCCTAATTTCGCTACGTGGAATATGAAATCTTGCCTCATCAATGTTAAAGAAGGAGCGTTCAGGAATCGTTTTTGACTTAACAAAATTTAAAGACCATCTGATTTCCTTCAAAACTTTCTTCCACGGATGGTGTAAATTTATATCTATTTAATTATTTTTCATTATATTCGGGTGTGTCCGAGTTCGTTTGCAGGACATAACCTGTGTGAAGAGGAGAGGATTAACTCTGCAGGTATGGTCCGAGTCACCCTCGTAACATAAAACATGCAATAAAAGTGGGCACCGAGTACAAAAAATAACCCGTTGATTTACAGCAATTTAGTCCAGTTATTCGTTTTCTGTCATCAATCCGTGCGTGTTAAGTTCCCAGTTTAACGAAAATTAGCAATCTTCTTTCCGCGGAGTTTATCGAGGTTCATGTATAATTCAATGCTGAACAAAGAAAACGAGTTAATTAGTTGGGAATCAGTTAATTAAGAGGAGGGTCATTCTTAACGAATGTATTTGAAGTCACACGAATCAGGATCGTTAATCAATACAGTTCGATGTACTGAGATTAAGAGTTCTAAGGCTGTTTACTTGCTGACCCGCTTTCAGTATGACTGTCCACCACAACGCTTTCTACACTCCCTATTGATTCTCTTTATTCATTTCCCCTTTTTTATAAAGTAACATTATTTCGGTTTTGAAATATACTATTTCCCACGTGGGCGCTAATAAGGCGCTTCTCATAGCATATTCATTGCAAATTAAGCACAATTGGTTGACCATGTGGTCTAAGTTTTCGTGATCTAATCACAGGCAGCAGTGAACTTAGTTTGGCATCAGGTAGGCAGTACACTGAGCCACAGATTACTCTACCCCGGGCCAAGATTCCAGGGATTTTAAAAGTTTTTTATACAACAAAAACTAAAAACAGGTAGAGATCATTTAGATGCGGTTTCAAGTACACAGTAGGAGCACTGGGACTACAAGCTTTCCGGAGACGCAGCGTCTTCCATCTCAGGTGATATATGGAGATTAATCATCGGTTTAACAACTGATCCGTGGACGACGTTCTTACGGATAGTGAGCAGAGACGCGGCAGGGAGGCTCCCGGCTTCTCACCGCGCCGGCCCCTTCCGTTCAGGCCATAAACGCGAAGTTAACAACCAAGTGTCGGGCGCCAGCTCCCCAATATTTTACTTTTACGGGAACATTTTGGACATACTCAAGATCTCTGCAAGGATAAGAACCAGAAAACAGTAAATCACGCGCAAGGCTGGCTCTATCTAGGCTGAGGAAGTTTCTGATCATCCACCGCGTGGTGTTACGCATGGAAGGCGTCATCTGAACACTGTCATAAACAGCTTTGTTTTCAACTTTGAACGAAGAATACTGCTTAACACGTACTACAAAGAGTATCAGAACATTGAGTTGTCTTATGCAACTTTCTGATCCCAGTATGTTTTACAAGTTTGTACCTTACACGATATTTTATCTTGGCAACTTTACAAAATCAAACTAAATGCAACCTCTACGTCAGAAGCAATTCCAATTAATAGAGACGTGGGCAGTGTCACGTTGAAGGAAGATATATATAATTTTCTTTTACAGGTTAATACGCTAATTAAAACATTGAACTGAAAGCAGGGAACATAAATATTGGTTGTTCTTTTGGTTCACGGACCAGTACGTGAATAATTAGCAGAGACAGTTTTTAAAAAGGAAACAAGATTTCGTCTACTCAAGCCTAGACTTGTGGCCGCAGTCAGTGAAGGGAATTACCTTGTCTTTGTCACCTGATTAACCAACGAGTGACTCAAAACTCAAACACCTTAGTTGGTGGCAAATTAAGCGTAAAGAAGGAGTCGGCTCTCAGGAGGCGGGACGCGTCATTTACTTAATCATTCCCTGGGGACCCCTCCACGAGAGAGAAGCCTATGTTTAACGGTCTAGCATCGGATTCTTGGGGACGAGGTGTTCATTGGCCATTGTTATCTATTATAAAGCCATTATCAGTCAATTAACATGGTTAGGTGAAATAGGGGTTGTCCTCCTTTTGATAAGAAAGTGACCGGACGTGACCTTTTGATCGGACACCCACTGGTCATTATTAGGAAATTCCAATGTTATGTTCTATTAATCACTGACCATGCTTGGTCTGCCACTGAGGGACGCTGTGGATCTGTAAACATTGCTGGACACGGGGTTACAATACGCGGGTCTAGAGGGCTAGCCGTTTACGCTCCCCGGCCTTTGTTATTGTGTAATACGTTAAAATAACGCATAGTCCGAGCTATAATTGATCCACACGCGCCATCTTTGACCAGCTTGGTGTTTCTTGACTCTGAATATTTGGATTAAATTAACGGTGTTAAACACCAGATCAAAAGAAGAGAAAAGACAGGAGAAAATTACGTTATTATCCGCATCGCCCGTGGCATAGCGGAACATTTATCCTGCACAATCACTCTCACGGGTGACCGGTATTAAACACAAGGTGACAATCACCGACGTCCGGCCGCGGAGGGACCTCCCTTCTCGCACGAGACCGTCGGCGCCAGGCGAGCAGGGCCTTTCTTCTTCTTAATGTTGCGTATTTCAATAAATAAAGGAAATGAAAATGTCGTGCTCCCGATATCGTCCCGTGGCGTGTTGATGTTAAAGGTGTGAACACGGGGGAGACATCCCACACCTTACCGTCTCTCCTCTCTCCCTCTCATCCCGTCCACTTCTCTGGTTGGCTGGTTCGTTCCTGCCTTAATGGTGACGGCAGATAGAGGTCGGTGTGCTGATATCTGAGGCAGCAGTTGGTCCGTGTGTTAGCTTACCTGAACGTGGTGAGATCCCGGTAGCTGAACCACAGCCACAGCGTCTTAATGCGGGCTACGTGAGGTTACGCTACAGAGAAACCAAACGCTGCTGATTTTGAGGCTTACTTCAGAAGAACTGAGACCAGTGCAAATATTTCATTCCGCGTGTATTGTTTTTATTAGAAGGCAACTGCGGAGACTGGAGTGTTTTTACTGAGATCCACAGAGAGGAGGAAAACCGCATGAAAATCCGATACATTTTCTTCTGCTTACTTTGACCGTCTGTGTAGGGGCGGCCGTAGCGGTTATCCCGTGAGGCTTGGAACGCAAAGATTGTTAACAGTGCGGAGGAACAATCAGTTTACACGCACCGCGTGAAAAGCTATTGTATGCAAAACCCTTCCCCTCTTCCACACAAGCTGTGCTGCACGCTTTCATACGAAGTGGTCACTCGGCGAAACTAGCAACAGATTTTGTGAGTCAGTGAAAAAATGATTGAATTTAAGTCTCTGAGCCACAAACAGACGCGGATACCTGCCTGGTTCACCAAGTAAACTCCTAAGTGAGCACCGCTAGCTTCCAGTTACCGTGCGCACGCTGGCAGCGCTTGGTTAGCCTGGGAGTTTTACGTTAACTGGCTGATGTTCAAATCAGAGGTCCTCCTGCTACGAGTTCCTGAGTTCTCACAGTGTCTTTCAAGTTTGTTTTCTCTCTCTCTGGTTTATTGTCGCCTGCTTACTGCAACGAGAAGGGTTACAAAATTAGAGGAAGGTTGGAAAATCTTGAACGCCGTGACTGCGGTGTCATTCAATGAGGAAGCAACATTTATTACAGAATAGAGTTGGAAACAGAAACTGAGAGAAAACCTATTTCAACCCAGCACCAAGACCTCGGACAGGTCACTGCTAACCCACAGTACGTCCAGGCTGTGTTGATAGAAAGATAGACACGAACGCGGGCTCACGTATTAACTACGCCCGGGTGCATTATGATTTCAGGACGTATTCAGCCCCGTATAACCCGGCGTCACCGGACAATTGTTCATAAAATGTACTGGGCCTTGCTATCGCTGCTCATCCTTGCGCAGCACGGGGAGGGGTGTATCCTCCTGCTGAACGGATGGATGCCCCTAGGAATCCCAGAGCGTGCCATGTTAGCAGATGTAGTGGCCACGGGGTACACTGACAAGACGTACAAGGCCAGTCGCACGCGGGCAGGCACCTACGTTGCCCAGTTTAAACTGCTAAGTATCCTTAAAGGTGGGAAAATTATGTCGGGGATGGGGAAGGAAAACTCCATACACTCTCATAAACATATGCAGCAATTGCAGCAGCATCATTTTTACAATATCAGTAATTTTGGAGATAAAACAATGTGCTATGCGGATGTCCACGAGGGGGAGACATATATATTGTTTCTTACAACATTTGACGGCCGTCTCTCTGCAAAATACGATGATATCTTCGGCGCCGCTGTATCTTACAGCAGGGAAAACGAAAGGCAGGTCTTGGCGGCATTAGGTGAGTTAGATTTTATTTTTACTTGGGTTAGGCTCACTGATGTAGTTTGCTTAACGTAATTACGCCTTGCAGCTTAGATAGCGGTGTAAAAGTGGATAGAATATCAGCTGGATAAAGAAACAAAGTGTTCCGTATTTCTTCAGGGAATTGGGATGTTATTTTGGAGTTTATCTATTCTATCAAGGGCGGAGGGCAGCTGAGATGTAAGCTTGAGAAATATCATAGAAAGCGTTCGTTTTATAGGCGTTGATTGGTTGATAAGATTTCATGGCGTTGCGAGCTGTTACAACACAAGTTTTCTCTCATAGTTTACCTATGTTGTGTTTATATTCGTCTGCAGCCTGTCGCGTTTTCTGGCCGTCTGCGGAGGGTTTTAACTTAAAATATTTTCAGTGTTATTGGTACGAAAAGGTCAATACATGAGAAAAGACCTAACCTAGGTTCAAATTTTCAGGACTTTCCTCCATCTCTCTCTCCCTCTCTCTCTCTCTCTCTCTCTCTCTCTCTCTCAATTCCTCTCATTTTTTCAGGGTGTCATCTTTATTATGGGCCCTCTCAATGCAGCCTCTCTTACGATTTAACTGAGGTTTCGCCTGCATTACAGATGTCTTTATTCCCTCCACCGTCTTTCTCGAGTTCTTTCCCGTCTTCTCTTCTCCTTGGAATATTAGATTCCCGAGATAAAAGCCTCCATATACTACCACATACACTTCCTTTTTAACCATTTTCAAAGAATATTACCTCCATCCGCCACTTTCCACTCCACTAGAGAAGTAAAACTCTCGAGCACCCACAGTTGGATATCACTTAAATTGCAGAGAGCAAAAGGCTCTCCAAACACTTGCGCTCTCTGCGGGCCTCCCTCCTTAATATTTTACATGGAAATCATTGCACGCGAGTTTGTAGGTCCCGTTCCAACAATAACTAATATAATACGTAAGAGAAGGGTTTTCTAAGTATTTTCATGTGTGTATGAAATGAGAGATCTCGCCGTACCATGTGTGCGACAAGGACTTCATTCTGTCAGATGAAACAGAATTACTATTTTCCTCAATCCTTTCTAAGTGGAAATGGATAGAGTTAATAATAACCTAAGACAAACATGGTCTGCCTGGTAATTGTATTATATATATATATATATATTACACGTGAATCATACTTGATGTAATCCTGTGAATTGTGGCCAACCTAGGCACAGAATATCCTATACAATACCCTACTAGTATTAGAAATTGTGTAGTCGTCACCAAAGTGTCCTTAATGCGTCGTGGGTACACGTGTGTGGACGGGAACGCTGAGCACAGGTGTGACAAGTGACAGTGTTTTGCCGGGAACGCCACACTTCACACACATACAACCCTCTTATCAACAGTAAACACTGGCTCTTACCCAGAGGAAATGTCCCTTCCGTTCACGCGTTCCCGAACCCCACTAATGGACCGGACAACAGGCTTAATTACCCCAAACATTCATTCATTGCTCAGTTTATTATCCACGAATGCCGCATTGAACGATAATGCACCGAACGATTTATTCAAAATATTTTATACATAACTGGCGAAAACTGCACATAATATCTATTCAGGGGTGTGTACATGTTAATACACTGGCTAGGGTACATCTGCAGCGACCAGGAACGCTATGTGATGGTTTGTGTGCCACAATTTATATGTATGGGGAACAGCTATGGATGAAAAGCTGGCCTTTGGACAAAGTTCCAAAATCAAATAACGCAAACCCACCAAACCATAATACAAAAGACCTCTCTCTCTCTCTCTCTCTCTCTCTCTCATAGAGGGGTTTGAGTATGGTTATTTGGCATCCCTTATGTCTCTCTGTTACATTCAATGAAAACGCCACAACACAATGTAAGATTAACTCCCTCCTAAACATGTCCGTACCTCAAATATTTTTTATCATTTTTTATCATTGACCGCTAAAATTGTTTCAATATTTCCCCAGCTTTCGCAACATGTTCGTAGTGGGTGTACAAAATGGCTAGAAATCACAGTTTTTGGTTTGATGGTATCTGATAAAATAACCCGGCGGTTTATTTCGCGTTAGACAACGTATAAAATCATTCAAACGGTTGATTAAGACGAGTGGAATGCGCCTCCAATGTTTCACTCCTTAACGCCCAGCGTCTGACACTTAACCAGACCATATTTTTATATTTAAGCGAATTAACAACGTAGTGTTTACTCAGTTGCTCATTGTGGGTTAATTTTCTGTTACGACCAGTCCGTGGCATTCCGCGGTCAGAGATGATATTTTTTCTAAGATTTCTCATACACGCATCGGCCTCAATACATTACGTTACAAATGAGCATGAATTGATCTAGATGTGCACGTCATCACATTTAATACCGCTTCTCTTCTACCTTATGTCGAGTAGGCCTGTTTCTACATGTAGTACGATATACATGTATTCGGAGTTGATTCAAAACTAACAAAATAGTACCCTCTTTATAATTTGACTTCCAATTGAATAAGGACCACTATATCTTTCTTAGGACAAAAAATGACGTGTTCAGATCATTTTTATAGGCCATCATCAACATGGCTACTTTTAAGAAGACCACGCTTTTCATACCCCCACAAGTTCCAAATCACAATTGTTTGTGGGCGGTTGATTGGGGGGTGGGGGTGGGGGCGGGTTCAAGAGTGCGATCAAGATCCCCCCCCCCCCCTTTGAATTTTGCATATGGATAGAAGTAGGGAGGTTGTTTTTATCATTTGCCTACCTACGGCCCTTCTATATAGAAAAAAACTTCTTGAATCTCCGATTGCTATCTGGTACATATAAGATCAACGAAATAGTGCAGTTTGTTGGAATATCTCATGCACAGGGTAAATACTACACGTAGCGTGGTCATGAGTGAGGCTTTTATGTTAAATGTATCCAAAACTGGAAAAGCGCTCAGAGCGGTTAGACCTCCGCCACGACAAATAATTAACTTATAATTAACCATTAATTAATTAATGGATCGTCACCAGTATCTTATCACTTTTGAGTAAGCCCATTTCTGACGTACCCTGAAATTTCATGGAATTCCATACAAAAAAAAAATTGAGAAAGGCTGGAACGGACAGACAGTCAGACAGACAGTCAGACAGACAGACTGGGGCGAGAGCACAGCCTCCTTGGCGGAAATAGCTACGGCATTGATCTGTAGAAGAGGGTAAAGCATGTTGATGTCACATAGATTGCAGGACACCTGACTTGTTGTAGTATGTCATTCAAGCTGGACCGTTAACTGATACTCCCCAAGCAGAGCGTCCTGTGCGAACACCCGCCCCATGGACAATATCTTTGTTTATGTCAATATTTTGGCACAACAAACATTAGAATGTGGACGGTGTCACAGAGACAGGTGTGGTGTGACAGGTAGACTGAGAGCTCTGGTGACAGCGACACATGATTTGTGTATAGAACTGTGTGTTTTAACAAATCTCCCTTCCGCTATGGGAAATTTAAAACCCGGGATAAATACGAGTACCTCTTTACGCGTGTTGTTTTGATAACAGTACGCATGCAAGACTTGGTCCTTATCGACTTTTATTACTAGCTTTAAGACTTCACAAGAAAGTTATGAAGTTTGATTAACCCATAGCATAATTTAAACTTAATTTGGATCCTAATTAACATTTTACGGAGTCCAATATTTATGGAGTTTTATCAGAGAGACCAGTACACTGCTTCTGTAGCTTCACGCCATCATTGCAAACATTTTCACCAAAGTCACGAAATCCAGACAGAAAATCTTTACAAAAAAAGAAGAGATTGAACCCAATGCCAAGTGTTAAATCGAACAACGAAGACTTTTGATGTAAGCTGAAAAACACTATTCGCACTTCCAAGGCTAATCAGTGATAGATGGTGAGAAAAAAATAGTTCAATGTTTAAAGGAAAGGTGCCTATTTCACACGAGGTGAATGTAAGCATTTCGACTTCTGATAACCAGATTACATAGTTTGGATTACTTCTTTTTTACAAGAAAAAAAATGTTGACAAAAAGTACAAAAAGTACAACGTAACTACACGCAATCCCCTCAACATTCATTCACACTACCCGGTCACAGATGTTCCACTGAATAAAACTTAACCCGAAAACTTACTGTTAAAGAAACGAAAACAAGAGAAAGTGAGAGAGGAAAAAAGGCGCGTCGGTCCGCGTTTATTTAGCGTTGTTTCTCTCTTCTGTCAGATGTCAATCACGGAAAATGAACAAGCTGTAAAAAAGGGCAGTTTGTTTTCGAACCTTAAGCACAGTGTAGGGCTCAGCATGTGGAGCTGTTCGCTCTGGGACGCTAATGATGACCAGGCTAGTGATGGTTACACCGTTAACTAGTGTCCACTTCTTCCACCTACTTTAACTGAATGGGCGCCACAGTCTAATGCAACAGCGATCAACCTCCACTGTTATAGAAAGAAATCTAAAGCCTCAGAAAAACATGCTAACCAGCGCCGGAGGTTTGAACTGTGCCGAGAGTAAGCTGTCCATTAATTGATTTTAATGCATTGAAAGTTTACAACTTTTAAGCACCTGTAGTACTTCAAGACGGCATTATTTTCTGTTCAACAACTTGTTAAAATCATCACAATTTCATGACTTTATAAAATCAACTGAATAATGGCATTGTGGTTTTGTTATGCTATTTGTGAGACTCTCTAACGATACATGTTTTTATAGCTCGATTTTTTCTTTAAAAAATGTATAAATATTCTAAACCGAAATTAAGTACAGTAAGAGTCCATGTCCAAAGACTACGTTAACCTCAATCACAGAGACCATGTGGTAACATTACGCCACTGTTCCTCATCATACCTGTGTTTGTCCTGACTCTGTGAACACTGACCTTTCACACGGCTAATGTCAGGTAAACCTCGCTAAAACAACACAGGTGCACGTGGTTAATTACCCTCCAGCATTCGCTGACATGATTTTTAATTTGCTCTCAAAGTGGAGACGCGAGGGTACAACAAGGCGGGCGGGGCGTTAACACGTTGTTGTTGGGCCGTGAAATGTTGACGAGCGTGCTCGTGTGTTCTCCTAGGAAATAACACGTGCACGGTCACGCAGGCGGGCCCATCCCGGGCTTTTGACACGTACGTGTGAGTTTTTATCTCACCTGGCGGTCAAAACAGTTAGACGGGAAGATTGGTGCCAAGTGCATTATGAGTGTAGAACAGAATATTTAATAAGAAATATAATTTTTAACGTGAAGATAAATTTGAATGCATGCGTGTGTTTTTTTGCTGGCATGCGAAATTCGGCTCAAAAGCTGAACATTTCTCATGTGTGATCACGACGAAACGCGCGCAGTTGGACATACGTGTATTCTTCACTCGGTCTTGACATTGCTGTCGTGCGCAGATACACGCATCCACGAAACGCTTACGGTATGAGAAAGAGAGAGAGACGCCCTGTCAGTTTATACCATCATTAAGTCTTTTCAAGAGGCTCGCAGGTGGTGGAGATAATTTGAAGTGTTCAGCGGTAGATCCTTTGTTCTCTCATTACTCAGTTTGCTGAGTGGTTTGCGTACCGTGCACGACATTAAACTCCGCCCTCGCCCCTTACCATGATGAGTCCAGTGTTCAGAGCCCTTTAATAACTTATGACGCACACCAAGACTTGCATACAAGCAGAAGTATAACGTCTGCCTTGTCATTTTTTTATTTGTTTGATAATTTTGATACATTTTTAGATGCATCTTAGCGCCTAATGTAATGTTGAGCAAGTGCAACATTTCAGCGCATATTTTGATATTTCTGTCGATTATTTAGCACCGTATTTGGATAAGATTGAATAAAATTAAAGATGACAGACGAACAGTTTGAATAATGAAAACTGTGTATTTTGATCAAGTTGACAATTTGTAGGACTGTTTTGCTTTATTTCCAGTACGGTGCCTTGAGATAGTTTAATCAATCCAGGCTAAAACAATGCTTCTGCGAGTTGGAGGTTAGAAATAGGAAACACGGAGACACCTCTTTCCCGTACTAATTGGCAGAAATCGCTCTAACGAGAGCCAAATGTTAAAACAACTTTGTCAAATGATCTTAACTTTCACATGCGAAAAACTGCCACTCGTGATAGCACTCTCAACTTTTTCCACCTAAAAATTATTTGTCAAGGAATTGTGCATAAAACCTCTTCGCGTTTTGTTGCGGCCTGAACTAAACTCCCGTGCTATCGTTGGGTGCCAGCACCACGTGGCCTTACGAGCAGATATTTAGACAGAGTAACCAGATGAAGTATTCCTCACATGCGGACACATAAGTGTCAAGTCCGATTTCTCTTCAAGGCTTCAGCTTGCGGACGTCCTGCGTAGAAAATTGAGAGAGAAATAAGAAAGGCGGTTCGCAGGCGTCAGAGTTGACGTATTGGGACCATTTGGGTTTAACTTTTTTTTTTTGCTCTTTTTATAAAAAATCGCATTTGGTGTTGCTTTTGAACAAGTAAGACTCTTTTTTAAGGTATGGCAAGTGCAACGTTCTTAATACAAAGTCGCAGTTTTCAGTTTTATTGTGCAATCAATGCGCACTATTTATCAAATCACGTTCTTATTCATCGGGTTTTAATCAGTGATGCTAGATTAAAGTATACATTGAATATAAAAAAGCAAAATACATTTTATTTTTAGGTATATAAATAAATGTGTTAAGAAGCATTTTTTTTTTCAGAACAGTGATCGGTTCATGATAGAAGAATAAGACGCTAAGTGTGCCGGGGCTTAAGCATACATATCACTTTAATGTATATTTGAGAACATAAATTTATGCATTGAACTTGGCGAGAAAACCAACACCTTTTATGAATATCGCAGCCGCTGGCATTATCTAATTTCTTTTTCAAAACAGCACTAGTTTGCTCAAACTTGTCCGTCACGAATGATTTTCATAAAGCAAATCTAAGACTCATTAAGCTTATTCTTACACCTTACAAATAACCTGATACCGTTTCTAATTAAAGATACCTCAACAGACAAAATGGAATCAAAGTTTTTCGTGGTCCACTATTCTCGTTATTGAAAGGGATGCTATCGGGTGTCGCAGCCTGAGGGGAGACGCTGAACAGCCCAAAACACATGTAATAATTCCTGACACGTTCTTTTTCAGAAGATATGTCGAACCACATCAGAGTATCCGAAGATTGAACCTAAAACTTGTTTACTTTTACAATAGTAGAAAATTAACGGCAGAATTAAGTTCCAAATTTAGTGCGATTGTGCAAAGAATCGCCTTTCAGTTGTACAGTTTGCTGAAACCGATCCTGACATGAGCAGTGGTTTTATTCTGGCTCAGGTTCGCTATTAGGTTTGTTCCCACTTCTGTGTATCTCTCGTGGGAGGTTTTGTTCTCGACGCTGCAGGCAGAATGGAACCGTTTGCTCGCCCCTGGCTGAGCCACCACCCACGTCAGTGTTAGCTTTTCTTTCTCCCTCACTTCCTCTCTCCCTCTCTCTCTCTCTCCCTCCCCACCTGCCTCTCTCTCTCTCTCTCTCTCTCTCTCTCTCTCTCTCTCTCTCTCTCTCAGACACACACGGTGAGGCGTGGGAAAGTGTACACGGATTTACTCAAACAATATTTCAATCAGATTTTGCTGAAACGGAATAAAAGAATCGTAATTATCTTAATCCCAAATACGTCTTGGAATTGGCCCTCTATTTTGCCTCCATGACTGAATGATTTGTTTTCCTGGCTTTATTGTGTGGCTTTCTATTATCAAACCAATGTTAATACACATTATCCCTTCAAAGAATAAACTACGCTAACTTTGCTGAAGGAAACATAAAAGACATTTATGTATCTTATATAACACGTACAGCTATATCGGCTTATAATTAGACTTAACATCACGGTTTAACGCCGAATCAATGATTGGATTTGACCATGTAGCACCGGTCAGTCTGGTCGTAGAACTGGCTTAAGTGCGACCACCGTCACCGCCGTCACCGGGTTGTATTGAAACACTGACAGACAAGTCTTACAAGAAATGGCATGATCACATTGACCCCATTCAGATTAGGGGACTGAATGCGGCTATTTTAACACTTTCCCCCGACCCCACGGATAAAAAAGTAGCAAGGGGGCCCATGTAGTAGGTGGCGTATGGTATCAATAAATAACCACCATCAGGATATTGTAGTCTAGGATGGAGACATAGGGCCTCAGTGGACGCAGACACATTCTCCAGAGGCGTCAAGAAACTGTAAAAATCTCATAAACCTGTCCATAAATAAATTCTGCCCACCGGTCACTTACTGGTCACCCGGTCATCTAAGTGGTCATTTTGGTCATTGGCATTGGTCATTTGACCATTGTACTGGTCAAAATGAGCATGTGACTTTTGATCCCGCTCTATAAGCGTCTTTGTATCACGTGTGTTATCGTAATCGGCTTAGCAATGTGGAGGCGTACAGCGTCACTAGTGCGTGTAACAGCTTTGGAATGGCTTTCTTGGTCTTTGGCCTTTCAAGTTTCTGAAAGTTAGTGTATCATTAATAATTTAGGTAAACACTGATTTTACAGATTCTGTAATTCTGTTTGATGCCTTCTCGTGTGAACCCAAAAAAAATGAGAATAAGTTAAGTAAAAGAGAAAAAGTAGCATTTCTAATATTGTATGTTATTGACCGTTTTTGCTGTATACTGAGTAGTCTGTGTTTTTATATCCCAGCGTCTGATATAATGTATTCATGGGGGGGGGGGGGGGCGGGGGGTAGACGGCTCGTCTCTGGGAATGACTACCCAGGGTAACACGGTAAAATTACCACAGAATGGAAGTTGGTAATGAATCAAGGAAAAAAATAAAAGATAATGTGAGAAAAGCACTTTCGATATAACAAATATCATCAGTGTTTTTAATGGAAATGGTGTTTGAACGGCCAGATGTTAAATTCTCACGAAAAGTTTTTATTGTTATGAGAAAAGATGGGCACTTAAACACTTTTTGGATGCTGGTGTGGTTTCTTTAAAGTGAGATATACTAATAGACTTGTACGCATACATTTTGCTTCTTTCTGAGATTTGTTTCAAAATGAACACTGGTTTATAGTCGGCTAAGGCAGGCTATGTAAGCACAGTGTTGTGCGCGCAGACGAATGTTTTGCGTGCAAGCGCTCTTAATTCGTATAAAAACGCGTGCGTGGGGCCATGACGAAATCGGATTAATTTCTACATATTAGTTCATTGAACAAACCAAGAATACAGGCGCTTTCCCTGTTGTTTTTCTGACACCTGCCGTTTTTTCTTGGGGGTCTGGTGTAAGTTGACGTTTTTTACAGGAGATAACTTTGATGAAAATCTGCATCAGATTGGGCGTAATCTACTTACGAGATGAAAAAGTAACAAAGCATTAATCTTCCACGCAAAGCGAGCGTACGCAACAAAATAGTCCCAGTTGATTCACCATGCCTGAGGCGCAGTGATTCAGTGCTCCGCGGCGGGAGACGCAGCTTAATAGTCCCACTCTATTTTGGTAATTTTCCCGCAATTTGGTCATCCCTCCAGGCCACACAGAGCAGCGGTATTTTCACTCTTTTTGTAACAATTCGCATGAGATTCCGATTAAGTTAAACTTCGAGTGTTGACCAAGAGTTCAAAGAAGTCGGAGCATTGTTTACGTAACTCTTGTGGAAAAAGTCGACGTCGCAAGTGGTATGCTTACATAGCCTTTGAATACAAAATGGTGTTTGTACATTTAAGAGAAAAAAGCAAACACGAAGTCTCTGACACTGTGTTGGAAAAAATCCCCTCGCCCCCAAAAAATATATAGAAAAAAAGAAATTATCAACAGCTTAAGCCACTGAATAAGATTTGAAGAGACACATTTGAAAGTTATTTATAATCCGAAGTATTTGAGCGTGGGAATGAATAAATTACATTAAAATAAACTAGCTCATTCTTGTAGTCACCAAGAAGTTTAAACTGTTCATAGAACATCACTGAAGAACTGTATCCATAATATCTGAATTTCAGAAAGATTACATATTTACATATAAACAGTTTGGCTAAAAAGCACGCATTTAGCTGATACTCCGATTACGTGTTCACAACGCCACATGCTTTATCAAGTACTGTCACCAAGGTCTTATCACATCCATCTATATGACACAGGCTATGACAGGGTTCCTGGATGTTGTCGAAAAAATCTCAATACCAGTATAGTAGTGGAAACGCGCCCATGTTAACATACGCAGGGTTAGGTGGAGGTGAGATAGGTCACCCTTACGGTTCTCACAACATACCTTGTGGTCTGTAAACGAATTATATCGACAAAACCCAGGTTAATTGGGCACCAGAGCCAAGTCATAGTTCGTGGCTAATTTCATTACTGTAATGTTGTGTTATCCCCATTCTTATTCCAGGACACTGGAGTCAAACACGAACACGATTATATGCAGTTCGGACATTTTAATTTTCAACTAAATAAAGTTAGTCATTATTGTTTTTCAAGTGCCCGTTCCGCGTTAAAAAGTACGTGTGTATTGCACGCGTCTTCCGTAAGATCTTTGCCATTGATGCCTTGTGTATATGTATCTATTGAAGGCATATAATGGCAAAAGGCTATTATGTTTAGGCAGGAATAATTAAAGCAATATATGTTTCCGTTGAAGGCATTGTATGGTAATGATACCAAGACGGATGCAATGTTTTTTGCATAACCTAACGCGAAAAGTTTACCAAACGAAGTTCTTTGGTCAAACACAAAATAAGAGAATACCATGACGTATTTCATAACATTATTGCAGGTCTACACGAGTGATGTATTTGTTCTTAGTAAATAATCTCCAAAGGGTAAAGCTTAGTTTAGGTACGTCCTTTGAGAGATATAACATATGTTGTAATTAACACTAATGTCTTTGATATTTCAATGGAATGGCATCTTATATTCGGCACCAAGTCGTACTTCCTTGTCTACATGTTCTGATGTATTGGATAGCATGTGAACTGGGCAAGGGTCAATGGGGAGATTTCAGTACAGAGTGGCCATTTACGAGACAGAGAGAAAAGTGCCACTTCACCTTTCTACTTTGAAATATCTTTGATTCGAGAGCAGCACACATAAAACCACCAGGAGTCAAACCCTAACTAGAAAAACACTCAGGCAGCAAAACCCTTCTCCAAAGATATATAATCAACTGTGATTTACCATTGATTTCTAGTCATTGATTGCTTAATTAATGGATATTCACCAAAGTCAAATCCCATTTAGCTTAGTCCATTTGTGACCTATCCTGGAAATTTCACCAAAATCCATCTACATTCTTTTAGCTAGGCAGGTGACAAAAGAACAAACAGAGGTAAAAAAACAAGTACCACAGCGTAGGTAATAAACAATACAGTTAAAGTGTACATTGTATTGGAAGAAATGTAAAAAACGTTCTCATATGTAGTAACCGAAAACCATGCATATTTCGCAGTAATTATAGCGCATGAAAGTAAAAGAAGGCAAGGAATGTCTCTCTATAGTTAGGAAGTGCCAGGGATCTGTTACACAATGGCTTCCGTTTCGAGAACAAAAACGTGCCATGTTTTAGCATTGAGTAAATCAGTAGAAAAATCCGCTAAAATGAGGAGATTTATTCTTCTTCACAGAAAATTTGCATGGCTTAATGCATAGAATTGAACGTTACTTCATTTCGGTGGAGAGCCGCCATTTTATCTTAAATTGTAGTGGACCAATGTTTTTTTTCGGTCGTAAACTGGAGGGAACTTTCTACTACTTTTTAAATTTTAAACACAGGGCCCAACAAAAACCGTAGTATATCTAAGTTCTATTGACTTTCTTCTCTTGTTGATAAAGCAAGATCTATTGACGAACATCATTTAGAAAGTTCTTTGTACTCACTGCACAAAACTTTCCTGGCAGGATTTTCACATAATTCTGGCCACGTAAATCTTTCTTTGTTTGCCACGTTTGCCTGTACTTAGAATCAATGTCACCCCTCCGCCGCCCCAGGGGGCAAACTTGAAAGAAATTCGAGAATTGTGAGGATTAGAACCTGGGGATATTCTGGTCGTGTCTAATTTCAGAGCGGATAGGAAGTGTTTTACGAGGGTCAGGGTTGTAACGAGTTTTACATTTTTAAATTTGGAGATAATGAGCGAAAACTGTGTTGTTTTGCAAAATTGGAATGTCATGTTTTAGTTTAATGGTATATCCTCTTCCATTGTGTGCACTGCCTTTTTTGTGCGTTGTTCACTTAGGTAGTGCGGTTATATAGATATTTTAGATGATGTATCTTAAAAATACTTCTGTTAGTTTATAGAATTTTTATTCAACATCCAAATGACAATAAAGAAAGACAAAAAACAATGTATGTTGAAAACAGTCCCCGAAAAAACTCAAATACCATCATTAATGATGCGTTAAATATAAAAACAAACCATGGGCCTTGGATACAAGTGTTAAAACATGTTTAAAACAATTACAACGCTTTCGTGTTTTTATATTTTAACTTATTATATCTTATAACCTCAGAAATACCACATGTACTGTATACATTGAAGCTGCCTTGGTTCAGCCAAGTATGCACCTGAATCAGTTGAAACTGATTTTCCACCTCAGATATATAGAACATCTATCGGTATAGAATAATTTTTATCTTATACTTACAGGATGGAAGGAATGGTCTTCGTGGTCTTCATGCAGTAGCACGTGTCACGGGGGCGTGCAGGTGAGAGAACGCAACTGCACGAGCCAAGCGCGAGGCTGCGACGGTCCGGCAAGAGAAGAGAGACGCTGCAATATTTTCAAATGTCACGGTAAGAAATCTAGGTAACGCTTCCAAACGTTTTATTATTATTATATATATTATTTTTTTTTTTCGATTTTTTTTTCTTTTTTCGATAAGTTGTGCATGAAAAGACAAGGCAAACTGAGAAATGCTCAAGGTTTTGATTATCACATTTAATAAGAAAAAACGTGGAGACTGCCACCCTTGGCAATGCTGCTGATATGGTATTAGTTGCGCACTGTTCAGCGTTCTTTAAGTTCAAGGTCAAAATAATTGACTGCCAAACGCGCGTGGAAGATATTTTAAGATTTCTCACTGGGGATAAAATATGAAAATAAAATAATAAATCATTCGAAATGAAATATTAAATGATTAAATATCCCAAAAATCCGATCACTTTTTCATTTTTAAGAGAATTTTGAAAAACGAGTAAGAACAAAATGACGCTTTTAATTTCTCGACGAGGAACACTTTACTTAAATACTAAAACCATAAGTTTCCGCCATTAGCACTGATATTTAGGATGGGTTGTTAGGAATAGAAAGGGGCGTGTAATTCCTTTATTGGAAGACATCAGAGGCACTCTCAAGGCCACCACATCCAGGGACGCATAGAGCTAACTTCAAAGAGAAGTCAAGGAGCAGCAAGTGGAATAGAGAAGGTCGTGGCTGGGAGTCGTTTTCATCTTGAACTACTTTGCATTCTTTGAAGCTGGTTGATGTGTGAACTATTCTCGGAGTCGCTGGAGTCACCTACGTGGTGGAATACACCTACTAGCATGGGGCTTGCGGCGGGAACATTTCCACAGCTCCTACATTATATACTCTGTACCGGTAGTAAGCGTGCACACATTCAACATAGCACACGCACACATACATAAACACACAGATATATATTCTTGGCCACAAGAGTAGCAAGTGAGTGGGGTAGCCAACCAAACAGCAAAGCAGGACAAGAACGTCAAGAATCGTGGGGTCTATTGCCATCATTGTGTGTAGTCTGCTGTCACGTGTATAAACTAGCAATGTCGCCATCGCACACACACCTCCATAAAAGCAGGGGCACATATTATTTGAGTCTGGAAAAAGATTTATAGATGACTACATGAATATGCATAGATCATTTCTTCATGTTGTAAGCGTGAAGTAAGCGTTTATAAACACAAGTTATTAAAGTTTACTCTGTAAGATAAATGAATTTTAATATAAAATGTAATTGGAAATAATTTTGAGGTAAATTGACTGCATAGATGCCCTTTATAATTTTATTTGCGATAAATACAATTCATGTACAGCACCAAAGGTGAGATGTACTTTAACTGCTTAAAACACAGGCCAGTTGACACGAAGTATGTATCGGATAGAGAGGTTTCCATTCTAAAACGTCTGAAATATCATTTCACTGAGGGAGGATTATTAATCCTCAACAGAATATTACACACTTTGCACTGAACCTACCATTTTTGAAATCCTGCTGTTTAGGTAGCTAAGGTACCATTTCCCATGGGCACCCCCTCGCTGGCGGAGACCGCCAAAGCACATTTTGTAAACAAATCTGTTTATCTTGCTTGACCTTTGGTCACTCTGGTAATTATATCATCCCAACTAACACGTGTAACGGTAAATGTTTGACGTGTGGCTTGTTACTAGTAACGAAAAAAAAATCGATCAGGGTTGACTATGCCCTTTAAATCAGGGTATTTTGTATAATGAGTTAGCAGTGGTGTTCAAATGAAGCTGGAATTCTCTGCTATTATTGATTACAGTGGACAACATTTTGAATTAAGCTGCGCTGTTAACACGTATTGGTTTTACCAATTTAGACGCCGAGTTCTGTGCACTTAAACTGGCTCATGGCAATGAACGTTTGCGCCAAACCGGGGCGATCAAAATACAACAGTGGAAAACTCAAATCCATAAAAAGTAGTGTTTCCCGCGTACGCCTGGCATTCATGACTGCCTTTGCCAATAACTAACTCCATTTCGATGTCATTTTGTGGACGTATCATTACTTGTTTTTAATGCATTATCTCTGGTTATTGATTTTCAAAACTTTTTGTTGGAGCTCATTATCAGTTTTTTATATCTATTACAGCTGTTTCTTTCTGCAATACCTCACTATTATAACAGCGTTGGTGCCCTTTAAGACCTCGCTTTTTGTACATTTAAGTTCGTTTGCTTTTCGTGACAGTTTATTCTTTTTTGTCATTAAATTCAATCTCCTACGAACACCTTTCCACTCCCAAATTCCACTGCCAATTTCCGCAAGCACAAAAATGATACATTACAACACCAAACGGCTGTTATCGTAATATCCTTTTTCTGCAGTAAATGATAAATTGACATATGTAATATGATTTTAAACATCTTCGTATCTAAGAACTACCCACACCTCCTCTCCCAGTGTCAGGACCTGCTAATATCCCCGTCTACAGTCTTGTGTTCAAACTTTACGGTGGGCGCTGGGAGGACTGGAAGCAATATCTGGAACACGGTTTTGCCCTCTGGCAGTTTGATGAAATTTCCTCAGGCACTGCACCGGCCTTGTCAGCGTCATTAAAGTCATGCACTTCAACTTGGGGCAGATTACGTGGAAATGGATGGCTGCATCTTGCAATATAAGCCGGGATCTTACCACGGCGATTTTTATTTTAAAAGTAAAATGCAACACGAGAAGGGGTTTATCCTCTCTTTTTATTCTTTTTTATGTTGTTGTTGTGTGAAACATAAAATAATATATTTTATTTATGTTAAAATGATTTTCTCAAAACTTCAGATACTAACGCCAATTTATTTAGCTAAAGTTAAAGTTAGTTAAAGTATATTTATTATTTCCCTTTCTTGTTGTTTTATTTTGTTGTACTTTGTTAGTCGCACAATGATATTCAACATCGTGATTTTAGATCCGATTAAGAACGATTCAAATTCTGGAGTACAATCGTGCTCCCCCTCCCCTGCGCGTGACACAAATACTGGCGGGCATGTCTAGTTTTGTAATAGAAAGACTTCCCCGTTTGGAGCAGACGTTGAACTGTCATGGTTGTCAATTTAAGCGTCTTCATTTTATCACTTTATTCATCTATCAATTTATTTATTTATTTATTTATTTATTTGTTTATTTATGGACTTTTTTGCACACTACTGCGAACGCGGTCAGTTCTTTCAAGAAAATACGCATCACTTACGTCACGCATTTGAAAAAACCATTACAATTAAATAAGTAACTGCAGAGTAGCTCATTTCTCGCGGATAAATCTTACACTACATTGACTAGGAATATAAACAAAGATCTATTTTCAGCATCTATCTCCCTAAATCTGTGTTCAGTATGGGTTATCACGCCTGAGGAGGGAAGAGACATGCTTCATATACAACACAATGTACTTAACTAAATTATTACCAACATTACTGGGCCTGCACTTTGTTAGGTCCTATGTTGCCAAGTGCACTTTCCACGTGGTGACCCCCTCGTGAATATGTTCGCTCTATTTTCTCAGTAAAGAGTTTTGGAGTCATGCCCTGCTATTGTTTTATTAGAAGATTGACGTGTCTATAAATACCGCATTGAAGCGGGCCCATGAATGTAAAGAAATTATATTTATAAGATGGAGGATTTGAATTGTTTTTTTTTTTTTTTTTTTTCAGAAGCTCGAGTCTTAAAGTTGTACAGTTGTATGTTGAATATTTTATTTCTGACAACAAATCTGAAATGCAAAACTGAAATACAAAATTTTACTTTCCATATTGGCATTAACAGCAAGTCAAATTGTCTACATGTTTACAAAGAGACTCTCTCAACATTCAGTTGCAAGTCATGTGCACAGCTCACTCAAATGGGTGCCGTAATATATTCTTCATTTATCCACAGGTTTAATCGACGTCACCTCCAGACTACTCCGACCACGATCGCCCTATATCATGCAATCTGTGGACCGTCCAAACGCCTTCATCCTCGATGCTACCTCAAGTGTCCACGTGCCTACAATTCACGTCATACCTCGCGGATTACCGCCGGATTTCTCCGTCGTCGTCACAGCACGTGCCGAGCCCGGTAACCATGGTTACCTTCTATCCATTACGGAATTAACCGGAACAGTCCGACTAGGCATCCGCTTGGGCGAAACCCCGATTTTTGAATACACGGATCACAGAGGGCAGCCGGGAGATAAGTCTCCGAAATTCCCGACAAATCTGGTCGATGGACAGTGGCACCAATTTGCGTTCAGTGTGCGTGGGGAAACTGTGAGTTTGTATGTGGACTGTGCTCTCGAATTTTCTCGTGCCTTCTCCAGAGATCAGTGGAGCAGCATTCCCATCAACACTGTGACATCTATCGGCGGAGTGTTTGGTCAACTCGACCCCAAAACTAAATTTGTGGTAAGTGACTTTATTCTGAACAAAAAAGTATATGTATTTCCAAGTAGAAGCGTGTGTTTTCTCATCATATATCAAATGTCTTTTGTGGGTAATTTTTTTTTTATTTATTTATTTATTTATTTATTTATTTTTTTGCATTATTTATTTTATGTAAAATTTTGCATAGCTAAAACTGTCAGATAGCACATACTGTCAATATAAAAATACTATTTGAATTCTTAATTGGTTGTGAAACAATTTGGAATTTGCAGTCCACACTTAAATATTCATTCTAAGAGGCTATAGCAATCAATGAATACAAATGCAACGCAGTGATTGCGAGCCTCATGTCCGTTTTACAATCATGTTTTCAGGGTGAGATTGAGCAACTGCTGTTGGTAGCGGACCCTGACGTTGCTAGGCAACAGTGTCAACCCTGGCAAGATGGCAGCACTAGTCTTGAAGCGTCATTGCCAGCCGCTGCCGTGGTGAACGAACAGCCGCAGCCCTTACAGACGGAGCCAGACGACGCCGGGAACGGGGCCAGTGAGTTGGCCAAAGCTCAGGAGAGAAGAACAAGATATGAAGGTAATAGATGAGTTTTTTCAAATATTCGATATGAGAGCAAATGTATCAGAAATATTTTATGCACGAATTCATAAGATCTTTCACATGTCAAAGACGTACGATTTCTGTCAAGATGTTTGGCCTTGGGATACATGAGAGATATTAAGAGTCGATAAATAGATTCAAAGTATGTGTGTAGATAAAGATATCTAGTAATCTTCAGGAACATATCAGGAAGTATGCGATATTAGAGAAAAAAGACATGTTCACATGTTCTATGCTTCACACCTTCAGAAACTCAGCTAATATCAGCCATCTTCATTTGAATATATACATTCAGCAGATAAAGTCTGACTGGCAAACACGCCCATGCAATGTCTTTTCTGTACTGAGGTTGTCATTGTCATTTCAGTCACGTGGTCCAGCTGGAGCCCGTGCAGCGTGTCATGTGACCGGGGTGTGGAGACACGGACGGCGTTCTGCAAGGACAATACCGTGGCTTTAGAGGAGTGCCTAGGACACGGGAAATCGAGCCTGGAGAAGAGGCCGTGTTACAGGGAGAAATGTGAAAAAGGTGAGTGTTTAGATAGCTAGTAGCTCTGGTGCAGAAACGCCAGAACATGCGATGAAAATTCACTATTTATTTCACATTACTAATTTACACAATTTAAAATAAACAATTACCTAGCTACGTTGATGCTATTGTGCTCTTGCTACATGTTGTTATTTTTTTCTTCACAGAGGTGTGTAATTTGAAGTGTGTAAACGGTGGCCGCTGTGTAGACAACACATGTTTATGTCCTCCGGGATTTGAGGGGCACAGATGTCAAAAAGGTAAGATAAAAACACTGTCTGTCATAATATACCGAAGTTTTTCAAACTTTGTTATTAAAGAGTAACGTACGTATGGGCATACATATATTGGGCCAAATACCCTGTGGCAAAGGTTCTCAGACACCACTGAAGAATTCCAATTTATCGATAATTTTAATATTAAAAAGCGGTTTGCAGGGGATTATCGTAAATGGGACACATTATCAACAAAGTATGTATGAAATTTTATCTTCATTCTCTGTCTCGGCAGCCCTGTGTTCTCCCCCGTGTCAACAAGGTGGTAAATGTGTGGCCAGGAACCAGTGTAGTTGTCCCCCAGGGACAAGACTGCCTGACTGTAAACGTAAGTGTACCAACCCTACACAGCATACACGTGGGAGACGTACAGTATTAGGAATACAATGTCCAGATTTCACATGGTATTTTTCTAAACTCTTTACTATTTCTACTTTGTGGAGATATGCGTTTCTTTCTGCTTTAGGTAAATGAAGATCGTATTATGTTTTCGTTGATTCTCATTCAAGGCTGCACAATCTACATGTATTTGCGGTGTATTTGTATGCTTTTTAAAGCCAAAATTACAAAAAATGCAAAAAAAAATTAAATATCTTAATTCGTGATCCCTCGTATGTGTAACACCATGGTATATCTTACAGCTATATGTGACGGTGGCTGTCTAAATGGCGGGGAATGTGTGGCACCCGGGATGTGCAAGTGTTCCACGCAGTACACGGGAGACAGGTGCCAGACTCGTAAGTAATTAAACCGATAGATGGCGACACTTTGGGAATGTACTTGTTAGCGAGACTCGTAGAAAAATTAAATCTGGAAAGATGCTGTCGATTACCTTGTCAGATCACTGAATGAGTGTGCTCCATGTTTTCTTTTTTTTTTCTGTACCAATGCCTTGAACAGTTTTAGAATCCACTAGGTATATTATAATGGCCCCGTGTGGTTTTTTCAAACATTGTGGTCAGTGCAATATTTACTTTTGAATAGAAAGAGATATCGTTTAGGAAACCCATCAACAGTATTCTTTTGTAGCTCTCATTGTGTTAGAGAAAAGCAGAGGGGTGCAACTGCAGACAATTGCGATGGAGGTGTTGCGGCACTCGATCTCAACTAACGCAATTTATTCAACCAATTGCTCATCTTTGTTATGTGGACTGCGATGCAGTACAAAGTTACAGACATGCTGGGTTATGTAGACTACGTGACTGTGACACAGTTACAGGGCAGATGATAATCTTATTGTTCTGTATATTTCAGCTGTGTGCAGACATGGTTGTGCTAACGGCGGGAGATGTGTGGGTCCTAATAGGTGCTCCTGTAGGAATGGCTACATGGGGAGACAATGTCAGTCCCGTAAGTATACTGCTCTCTCTCTCTCTCTCTCTCTCTCTGTGTGTGTGTGTGTGTGTTTGTTTGTTTGTTTGTTTGTTTGTTTGTTTGTGTGTGCGCTTGTGCGTGGATATATGGTTGTGTGTTTGATTTTGCGCGCATGTACGTGTTAGAGACAGAGAGCAAGCATTTATCAAAATTCTGGCTCTCGTGAGTAAATTGTTACGCTGTTAATGCCTGTATAAAAAGTCCAAGTGATTGTCAGCATTGAATAAGCCTAAATAGTGCCGTGCTTCATTGATTAATGCCCACGTTTGTGATTCCAGCAATCTGTTTTCCTGACTGCCAAAATGGCGGCTCCTGTGTCAGTCCGTACACGTGCCAATGCAAGAGCGGTAGTGAGGGGAAATATTGTGAGACTTGTAAGTAGTGAACGTTACACTCAAGTACAAATAATGGATATCGTTAGCATAACGGTCAGGTACTATTCAGCCATGTATATTTACAATTTTTAAACATATAATGCATTTATTGTATATACAGGAAATTGGTGCGAAATGTAGCATTGAATTATGAAAATACTTTCTTCATTTAATTTTGAATTCTCAAAACTAAGTAGTAATAATAATAATGATAATAATAATGTACGCGTGGTGGTATATTGTACGAAAAAAAAACTATTTAAAGATACAAAAATACTTCATAGTGATGTTTACTCTTTCAGTTACTTGCTCGTCGAAATGTATTAACGGTGGCACGTGCACTGGACCGAACACGTGCTCCTGCCCACGTGGTTACACTGGAAACTACTGCCAGACAGGTACGGGAGAATTGCAATCAGCATGATAGGGCCTTTTTAGTCTTCCTTTTCCTGTACATGTCAACAACATTAGCACTTTGATTTTTCACACATAAATGTTTTTTCCTAGTCATTACTGAACGTACCGAGAGAAAATTGCCGTTTTGAATTTGCAATGAATGCTGCAATTTTGTGATAATTTTCAATTTAAACATTTAATTAAAATTAGTTTGAAATTCGATTTTTCTTCATTTTTCCAGCCACCTGCCCCCGTGGATGTCACAACGGAGGGGACTGTATAGCCCCTAGCCACTGCCGCTGTAAAAACGGGTTTTATGGAAAATCATGTGAGAAAAAGTAAGGGACAGTCACTGATTTTGTCTTCCTAGAAATCGTTGCACAATTGCCACTAAACTAGGTCATCTGAGAGCAAAAGGCTTCCTTACAACTTCGAACAACTCTGCAGTCTTGCTTGTGAGGTTTAGTGCAAAATGTATCAATATGCAAGGTATAAGAAAACAGAAGCGCTAGATAAATTAATGTACATGTAGCTTTGGAGTCAAAACAAATTTATGCGCCTCTATTAACATATCGGATGTCAACATTAAATTTGAAATTCATCCTTTACGTTAGTTTTTCTCAGAAATGATGACGCTTTATTTATTTATGTATATTATTCATTTATTTATTTATTTCATTATTTATTTGATAGACGTTGCCGTTACGTCCAGACAAGCGAGTCATACCGAAGAGGCTACCAGAGAAAATATAAACAAGCCTATGAAACAAAGTGTGGGCCTTGGGGCTGGAAAACGTGCACGGAAGTCAGGTAATTTCCCACTGAACATTTTATGTTTCCACTTTGAGCATGTGATAAATGTGCTCAGTGTTGTGGACAGAAGAAGTAGAATGAAGGCAAATTCACCGTAGTATGTATCAAATTGACAATCGCATTAAATCGTGTCAGTCGTTTTATTCTGCACGGTTTAGAAAACTTGTAGGCTACTACAGCTCAACATAAGCGGCCATGCATCCGAAATTCGTATAAATCTTTGCCTAAGTTAGTACAAGTCAGCCCGTGCTATTATAGTTTTCGTATAGTTTTCGCCACCTCAATGAGTTGTTATTTTTGTTTTTCAGAACCATCTACAAGACGATATACAAGACATTTTTCAGGCCTGTTTACAAGTGTATTTAGCCGTAGTGGACAACATGGCGTTTTTTGTACTCCAGTTGCCTCGTTATTGTTGCTGTTTGTTGTTAATTTTTGTATATTGGTTTATTTATTTTGCTACAGATAGAAAATATATTTTTATAATATGGTCACAGTTACTGGTTTCTTGTTGTTGATTTTACGCCAATTCAAACCGTTTAAATACAAACCCTGAGCTACCAGTAGAAATAACGGGAGAGAAACTAAGTACGATACAGATTTGCGTGATAAAGTTGATCTCATCCTACGGTCACGGTACTTTACCAGAGACCCTTTGCACCAAGGTGACAAAGGGGTTATAGTTATCACTTGTGGGTTTAAGTCAGTTATCCACAGACACACCGCGGTGATGGACGAGAAGAATCGCCACAGCTTGGCTGGAAGAAAGAGGGAGAGCGAGTATGTGTGTGTATGTCTGTGTGCGTTCGTGTGTGTGTGTCTGTGTGTGTGCGTGTGTGTGTGTGTCTGCGTGTGTGTTTGTCTGTGAAGAAATAGAATTGTGACATAAAACTCCCCAACCTAGGAACAAAGACATGCCGGTGACAGTGTACATTTAATCAATACTGGTAGCAAACCGTGTTGCGGGCTACCACGTTACATCTCGAACACAGTCTTGAGGTTTTTTATACCAGCCGAGGATATCAGATACCTAGCAATTGTGTTGGAGTGGGAGGTCGTTGATGATATTGGGGCGGGGGTAATTTTTGTAAGAAAATGTAGACCCACATAAAAGAGGAAGAACGGATTTTCGACTCTCTTAATACTATGTTCGTGAACAGTTTGTGGCCTTACCAACACCACCGACGTGACAATTTAAATATTTAAATTCTCTAAATCGTTTTTCATATGAACACTTTCTGTAAATATTTCACCAGATAAAGTTCATACGTTCATTGATAAAGGTTGAATTTTTTTTTTTTTTTTTTTTGACAGACACTGCCTCCTTTCATCCACACACTTGTTTTAAATGTTCTTCTTTGAAGCCATATCAAGCAAGTCCAAAGGAAAAGGAGCTCTCTAAAGAAATCATGCAACTTCAAAAATAACCGAGATAACTCAAACGTGAATTTGCTGAGATCAAAAAACCCAAAACAACGCAATGTTGCATGACGTAGGCTCAATTTTTGAAACCTTTCAGTTCTCCATCAACATCGGGGCTTTTATTTCTTTCCCTAAGCTTATAGCGACAGATTCTTATTGGAGTTGAAGCACACGTACTTTGGTTTCTAAGAAACTAGATGGTTAAAAGTGCAAACTTTCTCTTTCTATCAAATCACGGCAGCAGTCAAGCAGCGACGCGCCATCTTCAATCACTTAACTTAAAGTTATAGCTGCCTAAAGTAAACGCGACCTGCATACAGACATATAACGGAAACAGAAGTGCTCCACCTATTCTGTGCTTACAAATATACAAGACATAGCATAGACAGTTTGAGATTTCTGGAAGATTCAACATCGTGATTTGCCCCGGTGCTTCGTTGCTCTATAAATTTTTCTTCATTAAAGAGAGAGGCGAGTTCGACACCGTATGGTAATAACAATGACCAATTGCAATAGGTTTTTGTAAAGTTGCGTGATTTGCGGTCGCCGCAGTGCATTAAGAGAAAGAATGGCTTATTGATTTTATGTTTTAGTATACGGTATATATTGTATTTGCTATGCACAACCATATCCCCATATTATCCCCAGAGGCATGCAGAAATACAAAACTAGTGATGTCTTTTCCTTGGAATATAAAGTGGAAGGCGCGCACAGGTATGTTTAACACCTAAGGCGTAACTGAATTTAAAATCACACACTCATATGAATAAAAGACATGACGGCCTAATTCAAGACTGCCCCTGTTGATATCAAACATTTTAGATGCTGTGAGTTGTGCATTTCGTCTTGCTTTTTTCACGCTGCTGCTGTCCAACTTCTCCGAGAAGGTTGTTCGATTTACTTATAAGACTATTATAATCCGAGTACGGCTGTGTGTGGACTTGTTGATCACGTGACTGTGGTGATGACACAATAACGAAATGACACTCTTTTTATGCCGCTGATTAAAATCGTAATAAATAGGGCAAAAATTTTCTGCTTAATAACTGGTTGCATACCCCGGAAAGCAAATTATAATGAAATATCCGCAAAAAGCCAGCCCTGGGACTGCGACCTGATGGAAATTGAGATGAAATGTCACTTGAATTATCGACTTGTGGTTACTTTCCTGCACATACCCAGTGTATTGTATCACCTCGCTCTCTGTAAATTTGCCTTTCATCCAAGCTCGATTCCCGAGGAATCAGTTTTCAAAGGGTGGAAAAAATTACGTTAATAGGGTGAGAGAAAGGTGTCAAAAGTGCGACACACAAACACAAGCACACACACACACACACACACACACACACACTCACACACACACACACACACTTACACACACATTATCAACGGTTTACGCACTCGCTTCATTCCATTTCTTGGAAATGTTCTGAAAACAATAGTTCCGTGAGGCTTAAACCGGCAAATGTCTCTCTCCTTCCTATCTGGCCCTCTCTGACTCTTCATTCTCTTTGTAAACTACAAAACCGCTGAAGATAGAGAAGAATGTTGATAGTCATGATGTGAAAAGAAACTTTGTTCAGGAATAAATTACTAAATAAATACGAGAACCAGGATGTCTACTCAACCTTTCAAGACTAACCCCCACCCCTACTCACATATGACCATATTTATCCTTGCCAACTTTAAAATGACAATGATCGTTTGCACATTCAATTCTTCGCTTACAATGTACTTTGTACAATGTACAATGTGCTGTCAGCAACCAGAAAAAAGGGTAAATAAAACAGCTTCATGATCACTACTAGGCATCTAACTGCATGTAACGTGATCGTGCCTGTGTTATTTGTATTCAACTAGTCAGGCTGCACTTTATACTTCGATAAATATCCCCCCAGTCCGTATCAATCTGGTCGAAATGTATTTTATTTAAGTAAACAAACACGAGCAGGCCTGGCTTAGCGGTGGGGGAGCAGGCACGCGCAGCCGTTTATCGCTCTTATCGATGAGTCACGCATTAATCAAGTTGTTGTTCAGAGTGAAGGGGAAACAGTCGCACACGGCTCCTGTCAGTAGTCGTGGCCGAGTTCATCTTGATAGGTGAGTTCTTATGTCTGCGTCAGTGCGTGGACCGTGGCAGTGATGATACAAATATACGCATGCCTGTTCTTATCACTGGCTTCCATAAAACGTCGTTAAGATACCACACCGCCAAGGCGACTTGTAGATCATAGTGGGAACGTTGACCTCTATATGAGGTCACGGGTCAGGCGTCAGCTTGGAAGTACTGACAAGCACTGAACAGAGAAAAAGGCCGTTCTTTTAAGGTTAGTCCATCGTTCTTGACTGTCATCGTCAGCGTGTTCGGTTTCAATAGACGGACTGTACGTTGTAAACTCGGTTCATACCGGTTAGAATCCCTGACAATAGATGGGCTGGCGTTTTAACGGGTCAAGTTAAGGAATATATATAACAGGACAGTACTAGTGCCGTGGTTAAGAGCCACAGCTAGAAGTCCTGCTTCAGTCGCTGTTCTTGACTTTATAGTTCCCCTGGAGGCGTTCGACGTGGAATATTGGGGATATTGTACTGTTGCCGGTTCTTGCTGGAGACCGTGCCTAAGGTAAAGTGTTCTGAAACGGTGTATTCCTCTGATACTCTCTCTCTCTCCACACACACACACACACACACACACACACACATCTCCCCCTTCTCTCTCTCTCTCGTGTTCCCTTTCTATTAGTCTCTTTCATATATATGCATGTCGTGTATTTTTAATGCGTATCTGATACGGGCTATTTCACAGCCATAGTCATATAATAAGCGGATACCATGCTAATATTGAATAATGGAAAGAGTTCAAATATCAAAGAATACCACCCATAGCTCCAGCTTATTGGAAAATGTACACACGAAATTGACATCATCTGGCTAGCGTAGAGATCGTGTAAATGGACTATTAATCATATCGGGTCCTCCACTTCCTTGTCTCAGATCTACATGTCAAACACAGAGTTGATGGAGTGGTAAGTAACTCATGTCAGCCGGATTCCTATCTTAATATAGACATTGTACTCACTTAGAGCTAGATCAGCTGCAGTCAAGGGAATGAAGCCATTATAAGCACGTGAAATAACGTCGATCATATGATAGCGAAACAGTTTTGTTTATAAAGGTTTTATGCCAGAAGACGTGGAGTCGTTAAGAAGGTAAGCTGATCCATGGATAGAGATACATGTAGCACACGAAGAGGGAGGCTGACATACTGACAATAGCTTGCTGATTGTTACGCCACAATAGTAGTGGTACAGTATTCTGTGGCTGTCACAGTTGGTGACACTCGCAACCTGTCATGTGGATATATTCCCTATATGCAGACGTTAAAAAAGGATTGTTATATATTAAGAGGGCCTTCCTGAGTACGAAACGACCCTCAATACCTATAAAGGTTTGTTTGATAGATTTACAAATTGGCACTTTATCAAGTACGTGACTTCTTTTCTTTTGCTTCAAAATGACTTGCGTTCGGTAACTCCCGTGACTTATCTAAGATGGTTGAAGATAACCTAACCTGATCAGTCATGCACATATGACAAGCTGGCTTTACATATATGTATTTTAAAGACGGGTTTGTTTGTAGTGCGTCACGCAACGGGATGTAATTGGGTCACACTTTATACATATGCGTCAAAATCACTTCACTTTTTATCATCAATTTCCCTCTAGTATTTTGCTACCCTCTACCGGGGTGCCATATATTAATAGGCAATTTTTCACAAAGCAAGATTCAAATGACTCTATTTATCTAAAGACATATGTGTGAATATCTTGTAAAAATCGATCTGTGTCCCTGCATGGTAGAGGATACATGTAGTATTTTGCAATGAGCGACCTTTACAATGTTCAAGCTCAGAGGCTGCATCGAACACCTTTATTTGCTTGACCCGGTGAAACAGGGCACTGTGTGTTTTACTCTTTGTGCACTAAGCGATGTCAGAGAGAAAACAATGTGGAAGTTTCTGCGGCTCTAGCTCGTTGATAGGTCAGCAGTAGGCGGTACTTCCCGGGTGAGATGTGTGGCTTTATTTTTATAACATTTCACTCGTTGTTGGCGAACACTTAGGCCACACTTTTTTATTTTTATGGATGACATCCTCTGAGTAACCCAAAATCGGTGCGAGAGGGCGAAAAAAAAAAACAGTCCAAAAAAAAAAAAAAAATGCATAAATAAAAAAAA
>NW_019775125.1:318352-387889 GCF_001039355.2 Lingula anatina | reverse complement strand
TTTTTTTTTTTTTTTTTTTTTTTTTTTGGAGAACGGGCGAAAATCCGTGCGCGCGCAGGATGTCATCCATAAAATTAAAAAAGTGTGGCCTTAGTTGATTGATTCGATGGAAGTGGATATAAAACAAAGGAAGTCTGCATCTGTTTGTCCAAGGATACATGTAGAGACTGTCATTTAGTTTAAACCAGTGCGCTCGGATCTGTAGCCAGGGAAAAAAGGGGGTATGGTCTTTTTCACGAAAGAGGACTCTTTTACCAAAATGATACATACCATGGGTGGAAGTTTCCAGGATGACTGATATCAGGATTTTTAGTCTTCAATTTAAAAAAAAAATTATGGCCTAAACGCGATGAAAATTGCAAGCTACGTTTTAAGGGTGTTCAGTTTTTACAACTTTCATCCCTGATATTCTCAGTAACAAAATTTGATTGAGAGCGGACCTACCGGGTATTCCCGGGTTAATTGGAGCGGATTGCACCCCCCTCCCCCCCTCCACCCCCACCCTCCCCCACCTACGTATGACTTGACTCTGACACATGACATTCAGCCTTGAAGTGGTGAGCTCTTTTCTCTTATCTTTATGAAACGTTGTTACAGGTTTTATTGCTCTCTTGTGAGTAACAAAGGATAACGACTGTGATAAGCATACTTGTAGGTCGTTAGTCTTAGGGTAATGTAGTCGCCTGTATATATATGGACTGCAAAGGTAGATATCGAACCTGAACCTGCTGTTACATACTGTTATGTAGACTGCAAAAGAGACAGAATGTTTTTTAACATGCGACCCACGAATGGCTTTGTTCACAGGTGTGAAGAGTTATTTTATGTAGCATTGAGATAGAAAACGCTATACTATGGCTTATCTGGATGTATTCCAACTTTCTTCCACAATGGTCAGGATGCCTAGCCTGTTTTTGTTCGAAGATATACCGTTACTTCGCCTGCATTCATTGTTTTGGGACAACTTCAATTTGCCATTCACAATAAAGACAACTATATTCATTGATTGGAGAAGTATTCCCCGAACGCTGTTGTTGCAACACATAGGCCTACTAAAGTCCGGCATTGAGACACTTTACAAAAACGCGGCCAAGACTAGATCAATGTACAAAAAAGCGATAGTTAATGAGAGGCTAATCGCACCGTTCACCAACCGTGGGGAGCTATCAGCTTCTGGAAGGTGGGGGGAGATGGGCAGGATTTCAAACTGGAGGTTCTATTTGAAACAAAGATTGGCCAGAGGGAGGGGGTGGTGCGTCTATCAACAGAAATAAATATATAGATGACTGAATGATTCATGTAAGAAATAAAGAAATGTTTGAGAGCTAACTCACTCCTAATCCTCACCCCCATCCCACCCTGTATCCACCATACCCGATCAGGTCCATCCATTTTTGTACGTCAGACATCTTAGTTTACAGCAGAAGTAAATCTAAAGTCGAGGCTACTTCATCTCATAGCTAGAATATCAATGACCCCATTTAGAAGACATTCCCAAAGGCCCTTACTACAAGGAGAGAGTTTGTCAATTGAAATGTAATTATAGAACCATTTGTTGATCATCCCTATAGAGCCACGACACGGTCAGGGTATTTCTGTTATTAGGTTTGAAGTGAATAAAGTCTGAAGTTCAACATAGATTTTGTTGCGGTGAATAATCTTCTACACTGTATGAAGACCATGTTAGTTCCGGACAGCCGGTCACGATAAACTAGATGATCAAAACAAAATCGAGGTAGAACCACCATGTTTATGTCATACCTTGTCCATGTGCGGAAGTCTCCAGAACGAATTTAACAAAACAAACATATACTTTTAGAGAAAGGCTTTTTCTTACAAGACCCGCCGAGGAATATCACTCTACCCCCCCTCCCCCCCTACCCCCCCCCCACTTGGTAAACCTGGGGTACTTTCTACGTGTACAACTAATACTGTACATTTATTCAAAGACTTCAATATCGTTAGTCCGGGGGTTGCAATTATTCGTTCGTTGTTGACATTGGAACTTAAAGCTAAATAGAAATGTAAACATGGGTTTTTTATCTTCCTTGTGGTTACAGTGTATGTAGCTGTAGCCATGTTTCGTTGTTTCGTTCAGCACCTGAGCTTACGCATTATCGGAAAAATGCGAATATTTACTTCACCAGAACAGTTTCTTCGGTATGCTGTGACAGCCCGGAGTTACAATAACTAGGCTTGCCACAACTTTGTCAGAATCATTGTTTAGGTAATGCTGTTATGGTTTAGTTTATGGTTAAGTTAAAAGTTCAATTTCATGAAGTATTCCGTAATACACAGATATAGTGTAGTTTAACGGGTGATATGTGTATAGAGGTCAAACACAATTAATAACAACAGTGAACGTGAACAACTTGAAGTAAGAAACAAAAAACGGACGTGGTGTTTAGAGTTAGAACACAGGTATGGGTGTTGGCTGAGAAAAAAAAAGAAAGAGAGAGAGACGGGAGAAAGAGAGGTGGGGAGCAACGGAGGTCAATTTACCAGTGTTATCAAGTGTCTTACACTATGTGAAAACCAGTACTACCCAGTACTAGTAAATATAAAGAGCAATGGTAGGGAAGATGAATAATAAATAATGCATTTTATCATCATTCCGTGATTGCTACGTCGATATTGATAGGGAACATTTAAAATTAATACCCTAGTTCAACAACTCCATGATCCTAAATTTTCAAGAAGTCTTTCCGCTGTCATTGTCTTTATTGCCGTAATTTTACGTTTTAGTAACTTGCTGTTTCCTTGATGTAGTTCTAAATTAACTGCAAAGTCTTCACATCACTTATTGTTCCCAAGTTCATTATGATGAATACTCATTGAATTAAAATGGATAAAGACACGTCACAGGATATCAAAATAGAAACTAGCCGAGGACGTTTTTTTTTTTTTGCGTTTGGCAAAATAAAAAGTTATACGACAGATGCAGAAAACAAAGTCAGACATCCAGGGTCTGATTGTATTGGCAATGATTGAACGATCCCTTTGAAACCTGATTAACAAAGACAGGTGTCAACTATTGGTACAAATTGTCAAAGACGAATACTAACAGAATATACTGTGTACATGTTCTACTGTCTTCCTAATACTGTCACTTTAGTGTGGTGAAACAAGAGGTAAAATCGATTTCGCTGAAAGACTGTGATGAGTGATTCGAGTTTCCATCCATCTTTTTTCCTTGGTAAAACCACCACATTGTATCCCATCTTCTACTGGTAGTCCATCTGCCTGTCTGTCTGTCTGTGTCTTTTTGTCTGCCTGTCTATCTGTGTGCCTGCCTGCCTGCCTGTCTGTCTGTCCGCGTGTCTTTTAGTCTGTCTGACTGTCCATCTTTCCATCTGTCTGTCTGTCTGTCTGTCATTACTTCACACATTTTAACATCTGCCACAGAAGCTAGCACTCTATTCGCCAATTAGACAAAGTGAAGATTATTCAGTAAGAGCATTCGTCTGGGATTCAGATAAACCAAAGGCCCAAAGGAAGCAATTATTAACTTGCACGAATTTAAACGACTTCTGGGACGTATCTAAAAGGGCGATTAAGACGCACCGAGAATAGTCATATGCTACTATGTAATTAATAACGTCGCGTCAGATAACTCTGAGGATAAATGGCTTATAGAGACCTTGAGGGTAAATTGCATTTACCCAATTTCCTAGGAATTGAACTTAGCGCATCATTGCACATTATATTCTAATGGACAAATCTCACTCTCGTCGCTAATCTTCCCAATCTTCTCTCACAAATGTTCTCTCCCGCTCATTTTTTCAGCAGCAACCATGTTGTAGCCACATTTTGGTTTGCTAACAGTTTTACATGGAAATTATTACCGTGCTCTTTTCTTTAGAACGCAAGGACATTGACTCTCTCTTGTTCCTCGCAGTGCTATAAACTTTGCCCCACATTGTCACTGTCGTACAGACTGGACGTTATAACCATCTGCTAGGCCTCAATTCCCTGGGGTTCACAGGGCACCGAGACTTAAGGAAAATACAGGGGTGAGGCCTCACTGTCCTGTGAACCTCAGGGTGCTGACGGCAGCTCGGTGCAGACAATACTTCGAATAAAAACTAATTTAATTTCCCGAAGAGTTGCAAATGCACACGAATTAACTTTCGACTTCCTCTAATGATTCGATAAATGCATGTTTCTGATAATTACGGGATGCAATAAGAGCCTCCGGAATTACCTACCGGAGCCAGCCTGCCGTTTGCTAGAATGACAATTAATCAGCTAAAATTTTTTTGTTGGACGTCAATATCACTGAAGGCGAATTGTCACATATTTAATAGACTGGGAACAAACCAAAGACAGATTCACCGCTGAGAGATGGATTATCTGTGGTAGGGTGTTCACTTGCAGGTTGACTTCAATTACCCGGAAAACTGAGCAACGGTACGTGTTAGGAAAATGACAAAAAGTACACTAAATTGATTAGTTCACTTTGCTTCAATGACCATAACAACATAATCAACAGAACCCGTTTGAATTTCAAAAGGCTTAAGAAAAGAAAAAGCTCAGTCGATACATCAATTACATATTTCCCATGGTGTTCCTACACGTTTGTATTAGTAATATATTAGCAGTGTTTAATTTGATTTGTTTCATCTTCGACATGCTATTCAATAACAAAATGATCACGGCTGTATAGCGTGCTTGTCCTAGAGATGACAGTATAGATTAAGGCGCCAAAAGCTGAGGGACAGGGGCCATCCCGACCTAGATACGTCTCCCAAAATAGGTACGACTGGTGCTTCACGCGGATAAGAGGAAGTTTTATTTTTCAAAGATGTTTAAATGGTTAGAATGAATTTTAAAATAAACAAAACGGGGCAGTAAAAAATGAGGGCGGGGAATGAGGAGGTTTTCAATGTTATGATCTCTTACACTGCAGAGAGACCAATCGACGTTGAAAAAATGGCTACAAAATTGCACCTTCTAAGTCATCTTGAAAACATCTCTCGCAATTGTGATTGAGCTTCAGTTTATTTTTGTTGTCCGTCAAGAAAATTATTTTGAACGTTTTGGAAGTTAAAGTTTCATTTTATTTGGCATTTATCAGCAGAATACATAGCTGTTCTGTCAACTTTCATATTTTGACAGAACACATGAACATACATTGTGTATGTCTGGCATGATTCTAGGAGCCGGTTTGACAAAAACAAATGTAGGTTAAACGCTAAGTCCTAAAATTTTGGCCAAATTCAAGTAGAATAAATCCGTGTACAGCCCATTTAGTTACATCTTTCTTTTAAAAGATCAGCTACAGTGTTCTATTAGAGTGGGCAGCCGCTGATTCACATTTGTTCAATTAAGTCGACTAAATGCATGGGTCTTAAATGTAAATGTATCCTGTGCAAGATTTTCTCATTAAATTGAGTTTTCCTCGAAAAAGAAGCAATTTTTTACTCTAAAACCATTGCTCGGCCTTTACTCTTTTGATACGATGTGTTCCACAATTTTTAATGAATTAATTAACTTTGATCGAAAAGGATTGGCCAATAGTAAGGTACAACATTTTCTTTCCTTCCATATCAGCAAGAAAAAATCAACCTCAAATACATTTATATGAGGAGTTTTCTCGTTTTGTAGACCTGAATTGGGATAGACAGGTAGTTTGCAAGAAATGTAGACATCGAAATCTTAGAATTGACATACATTTTTTTCATGCATTTTCCTCCTCTTTTTCCAGAGACGTAGATCAACCCCGATGACCAGCCTACCTGTAGTTTGAAGATAGTCTGATATCCGAAATAACCTCGGGCGGCGGTCCAAAATGAAGTGCTGTTGTTTCTGCTGTACTCTCCGCCAGGGGTCGTATGCATGCGGTGTTTGGTCCCTGGTTAGTATCCGGCAAACATGAAACGTTATTATAACGTTTCCATAACGTTAAAATAACCAAATAACGCCATGGTAACGTTATAATAACGTTCTTTGTATGCTTGTTGGCTCCAAGACGTGGGACATTTTTTAGTATCAAAACCTAACCACTTTTCCATAAAATTAACATAAGATCATATTCTATGAGCTATTTATATACAATCTACCCCACCTTTGTTCTCATTCCGACGGACTGTTTATATTGTACACTTTGTCTTCAGGTCTGGGGTATTATGGAATTCGGGTATGCTATTTACGGAATCGCTACAGGTAGGAAACACACCCTGTGCATCACAATTATATTTTACCTATACCAGTGGGCCTAAATGATGCGTTGAGCAAATTTGAAATATTTTTTATATATGACGAATCTCGTACAATCCACCAGAATCAGATGGCGCACCCCAGGTCACTTGTGTAGTATACGGCATGTCCATTATACTGATTAATTTTCCTCTACTATTGATGAATGGAGCATGGTTTAGAGATCATTTAATCTGAATCTGCAATGCCTATTTTACTTCTTGTGTTTTTATTTACATACTGGGCAACGTGAAAATTGGGACATTGCAATTTGTCAAAATTTGACATGTGTCCTTATTTCAGTCAATCACTTTGCCAATCCCCATGGCAACGAGACACATTCGATAGACGTCGTCAAGGACAACGTTGTGTTCCCGAGACCGGAGTTGCTGGTTTCTTTAATCCTCAGCGCCTGTTGGCTCATCAGTGCAGTGGTTCTATTAGTGGGCGTGTCCTCGGTAAGTACGTCGTTTTACTGGCCGTCTCCTTGGTTAGTACATCAAATTAGTGGGCGTGTCCTCGGCAAGTACGCCACATTTGTGGGTGTGTCCTTCGTAAGAACATCATATTACATGTTGTTGGCGTGTCCTCGATTAAGAAGTTAAGATAACGCAAAGTGAGCATTTAATGATGCTTAATGTTCTCTCTGAAAGTCGCATAAATGGGGGCCCTCTTATATAAAATAAAACAACTTCACGATGTTTCAGGAAGCTGTTTTAATGTCACAATGACAGAATGGCTACATTGCGTTTTGGGAGGCTTACTCATTTGTACCATCAACCAGCAGTTGACACGAAAGACATAAATTTAGCTTGTATAGGCTCCTGTTTACACGTTATTTACCTGTTTTCTTAGCTATTAGTACATAGTCAGGGCCTTAATTCAAAAATATTTATTAACAGTGCTAAAATGTTCTACGGCTTTCCCTAGTCTCCGGTCCAAGTGGTGTTAGGAATTCTCTTTGATTGCTTTGATCAATCAGTGTATCAGTGCTGTGGTTCTGACTAAGCCTACTACCAATGTTTAGATATTATGTTTTTTTTCTGGATATTTCACATCCATTTTACTAGGTTTGGTTGATTTATTTCCTTTTACCTTTAATTCGTTTAAGCGCCATCGATGGATGTTCATACCTTGGTTGCTTCTCACTGGCCTCCATGCCATCAATGACGTCATTAATATCATCTTAATCTTTGTCTTGAGAGGTAAGTACAAGTTCATTAAAATCATACATGATTTATAAGTAATTTGTTAACTGGCGCGCCATTTTCGTGTACCTTGCCCAAGTTCAAAGTCTGGTTGTCAATAGATAATTACTGAGCGCTTTTTATTTGTTTGTTTGTTTTGTTTATTTTATTTTTTGTGCGTTCGTTCATTTGTTCGTTCGATTGTTTGCTTGTTTGTTTGTTTTCAGATTTAACAAGACAGTGCTCAGAAACCTTATAACAGAGCGTATAAATATTATACCGAATATGAACATGATGAAGAAAGTTAGTTATGTTATAGCTTGTTTCTGTATCAAATAATTTGCCACTATTTATATTTTCAGTACCACAAGTATTTGACTGGGTTATGGTTGCTGTAACTATCGTCATGTTGGTGGGAAATGTAAGTGCTAGAGATAAACACTGATTGCGTTGCTTGCTCCACTATCGCAATTGTTCTGAAAATTACCTCAAACATGCTGTGTAAAGTGTATAATACATTTGCCTAGCAATGTCAGCACGATACTCGTATACTGTCCGTAAATCCATTTTTGTGCCTCGCCTGTGCGGAGGTAGACGGTGCCGTCTAAAATGGCATGCAATCATACAGATTGCCGGCTCCTGAAATTTTGTAAAGCTAAATTTTTTGCCAAATTTTGAGACCATAAGCCCAAAGGCCGTGGATGGCATTCTTCGCTTTCCATACGGGCAATGTTCAGTGGTCTTTCGGTGATCGTGCAAATGTTTTGAACCTCTTGTTCCACTTTGGAAGGCGTACGATAACTGCACTGAGACTGAAAGGGCTCTGTACAATCACTTTCAACCGAAAACCCGATTTATGCCCGCGTGACCTCAAGGTCATGTCGGAGAAATGGCACGGCAGCCGCACATAATGCAAACGTACTCGCCGCAGCCCAAAGCTGCTTACGATGTCAATGCCGAAAAATTCATACGGAAAAATTGTATACTATTTCATCATGCGGCGCCAGTGGAAAATGCAGTATTCGCATAACAGATAATATCCATGTTGAGAAAGAACCACTTTCCTTGGAGTATATAACAAACAATTAATCTCTCTCTCCCCCTTTCTCTCTCTCTCTCTCTCTCTCTCTCTCAGGTCACGACCATATTATTACACATTTGTTTATTACTATAACACCTTTATTGTACTTACTACATGTAACATATGCACTGTATTAGACTTAAATGGATATTTTACATACATTATCCTGGAGATAAACTTATGTTTCTTACGTTTCAGATATACTGTATACTGTGTGTTAGCTACTACTTCAAAGAAGTTCCCAAAGATAAGAAAAAAGTAAGTTATCACTGTTATTATTATTTCTTCCATGTTCCTTTTAAACGACTTAGCAACCACATTAAAAACATGTTTCAAGTTGAAAAATAACAAATGTTGAAAAATTTTATATAGAAATGAAAAACTATGCATAATTCCATGACAAATTATCACACCTTTTGAAACTGAAGTACAACACATTACTGTAAATACCTTTTACTTTTTTGAAAAAAAGTTCCATTCAGCAAAATTGAAGTTAAAAAATAAAGGAAACACCCTAATGTACGATCAAAAGTTATGTCATAAAAGTCATAATATGTACATTCCATATTTCAGAGAGACGATATACAGCTAGACGAGAAAAAATCAAGAACATCCAAACAGGAGAAAACATACCATCCGGTGCCTGAACAGGATCCGGTGCCTGAACAGGATCCAGTAGTCATAGACGATAGCCAACAGCATCCTATACTAGATAAAGTGTAAATTTAAAACACTCGGGACACAACCGGTGTTGATAGCAGGAAGAATAGTCCGTTGATCCCATTAGCTGCATTGACAAATACAACATAACAACAATATCCCCATACAATATGTTGGCAGCGAAAAACATGATCCAATTATCCAGGTTACCCTCTGAATATGATAGCGTATCCATATTTTCTCTACAACTAATCAAATTGAAATGTTTTACCCAAGGCACTTTCACAAAGAATACCTCAGAGCCTTTTATAGGGAGTTTTTATTGACAAAATGATGCCGTCTAATCTGGCGTGTGAAATACGAACCGGTCACCAATAGTGACAATGTGACATATTACAGATAAACATGGCACCTTACCTCCGTTATACGTAGGAACTTATGTGGTTATTTATATGTGGCCCTTTTGTTTACTCTTACGGACAGCCCGTCTGTTAGCAGGAGGCAACAAACCATAGACATCAAAAAGTGTAGTTTGCCTTTTATACAGTTTCTGAATACATAAGGTATGAATAAAATGCGACCCAGAAATATTTTGGTGTTCATATAGGCGCCTTGTCACACGATTGTTATCCTGTAGAGATTCCCAATATGTGTCGCTGTCTAAGTCGCCTCCGTTTCACATATAAAGTTTGCAGTCATGGTGCATGGTAAGTCATTAAAAAGCCCGTTTCCCCCCCAGTATACTGCACAATCTTCCTTGCTCTCATAGTTATCTGGTTGTTCTAACATGGGAAAAACAACTCGTGGTAAATTATGCAGATAGGACATCAGTCAAATAATATGAGTGACATCGTCTGAATTCTCAATAAATTTAAGCTAATGATTGGTCTTAATTCCGCATTTTTTATTTCAAATTTTGTATTTTCTGCTAGGCATCACCGCTTTATTTCCATTTCTAATTTAGAGCATTTCAGTTTGGCAACACAAAAAACAAGGTATATAAGACAGTCTTGCAAATATTTCATACAAATGTAACTTATGTATTTAAAAACAAAAATTACTAAAAAAAATACAAAGAAAATAACTCAAACGTACTACAAATGAAATGGAAACTAAGCGTGGTGTGTACCTGGGCCCCATGTAATAAAAGGTGCTGGAATGTCGCCCCATCCAGACAATACCCAGGTACCCTCGGAGGCTTCATCGGTTGCTGAGGTCCACCAACTGACCGTCGTGCGTGCTGAAATTCGATAACTGACATTATTACAGTTGGTACCAACTTATAACTGACTTAGTAGATTGCAAGATGACTACAATATACAAAGCCACAACAACATTAAAAGGCTAACTTTGAAGATGTAAAGTACATGTAGGTTACACATACAGATGGTTACATTCGTGTTGAAAGCTATTGTTTGATATACATGTATCGCTGTATTGTATGCCCACGTCAGATGATGTCCTCTCAAAAACTTTCCATACCTCTATCTGCGGCAAGATACTGCCTAATAAAATTGTGCTCCTCTTCGTCGTTTACGGCGACTAGCCTTGCTCCCATTGACTCACAGTGTTGTTTGGCCTGGGAGAAGTTGGCCGTCAGTGTCATATTGAAGCTGTAGCAACTCCTCTTGTACATAACCTCAAACTGCGGTGGGCACGTCACTAGTCAAAGGCATTTGTTACAATTGATATGCTATATTTCTACTGTATTTGTAAATTGGTAAACACCATACGTTATCACTAAATTATATTCTTGGTGCAAAACTAAGGGAGGTAGAATATTG
This sequence comes from Lingula anatina, assembly GCF_001039355.2. Next base: position 376,979 of record NW_019775125.1, on the reverse strand, counting down.
ATATCTGTACTGATAGTAATAGATCCAGCAGAAAGCTGTTCTATTTTTCTTTGTTAAGCAAGTAAGCAAGTAATGATGATAACGTGGCCTAATTTTAGAAACGCTAGCTGGGATATTAAACCTTAAGTCTTTAAAAGCAAGAACTTGAAATACAATATTTATTTTGAATACAGCCGGTGTGTTTCTAGACATAAATTACGGTTACGTTCACAGTATAATCCGCCGTGAAGGACAGGGCAGGTACATTGACTAGATCCGTCAGTTAATTGGATACAAGTCCCGTCATTTTTACACCCACATTCCTGAAAATAATACAGTACACGAGCAATGCCTTCTGTAGAAATTTTGTTACCAATGTCAGTATTTGCATTTTTTTATTATTTCTTTACACTCTATACACAAATTAAATAATAGATATGGTATCATTCACTCTCACATACTCACCCCTCATTCTTACGCGTTATTCGTTATCTTATAAAATACTAATTGCATTTCCCCATTTTACGGTACCTTGATTTCCTTAATAAAATTTGAATCGACTCGACAAACTATGTAGTCCAGTAAAAAGAACGAGTAAGAATCATTAATTTTGCTTCATCAAATAAAGGTATTATTTCACCTTTTTACTGATTATGCCATGCAAATTAGTATACATTTCAGACAGCACCTTCTAGCACGTATTGTTGTTGTCGCACTTATGTCTGAAACACAGTTTTATGTGCCGGACAAATTGTTCGAAATCGCTATAACAGTTTTCCCCCCCCCCCCCCCCCCTCCAAATAAAAAAGTGCTGGAATTAGCTTATTCATTTAGGTGTATTTTGATGTAACAGCATTATGCATAGCATATGGCGATTTTTATTTCCGCATTTTAAACGAATAGGATTTTAAAAAAATCATAACGTAGGCCTACATTGTACTTAGTTCTTCTAATACAATAGTATGGGCAATAAAGTTTACGCATTAAGAGTAAACAGTGCATTATTTATGTCATGGTGAAACCAAAGATATGGCAACATTGTTCTACAAAGGCAGACAGTTGGTTTGCTAATGTTTTAAATCTTTAGTATTGGTTGGATTCACACGCCGTCCTCAGCAGTACTAAACGATTAATTTGAAACACTTTCTGTTTTGACAATGTGATATCATTTCAATTAGAAACGCTGATACTAAACCCACTGACAAAATAAACCGGTACAACACTCACAAAAATTGATACATTCATTTTAATCTCATTTAAAAGCACCTACTTTTATGTATTACTCTTAGTTTTGGTTGATTGTTTAACTTTCCTCAGTTGTATCATTTCAAACAAAGCGTGTTATGAATCTTTGATGTTTGTTATTGTCAGTCATAGATACGTGTTACACACTATTACAAGTGTAAAACACCATTAAGTTGCCTTGGGAATACATAACGTACGATGTATACAGATACCTGAGATGGATGCATAGAAAAAATATTTTTTGGAAGACTCACATCTGTAATTCAACAGATCCGACTTGATAATAGTCATGGTATTGCTTGTGGCATCAACAAAATAGATTTTGCTAAGAAAATGTGCGCCACACGTCTTGCAGCAGAATATTTGAAGGGTATTGCCGTACCATGAGTGACTTTTTCACATCTAAAATCAGTGAAATTTATGCTGGACTCAATTATCTGGAAACAAAAATATCACATTCTCATCACATCTCTCAACGCCAGGTTTTCTCACAGAGTCACAATCACCATCACTAGTTTTTCTCATTGCAACCTCTGATGAAATGATAAATATTATCAATAAAAGACAATGTGTAGCTTACACTGTAAAAACAGTGTTTAGCATTTAAATACATACAACACACGTTAAGGCTGGGTTACACTGCGCTTGCAACCTTTTTGCAACCTTTTTGCAACCACAAAATCTGGCGGTCGCATGCGATCACTTTGCAAGCTAGTTAAGAAGCTATGGCCAATTTTGATCGGCAAGCAGTCGCAAACTGGTTGCATAAGGTTGCAGTATGGTATCTGCAACCTCTAATAGGCCATTTTCTAGTTATAGGCTACCAGTCGCACAGCGTTTGCCGAGCGAAAAACAACCGGTCTGCAACCACTTGGTGACCGAAAACCGGTTGCAGGACTGTAGCAATCGCTTGTCAACTGGTAGCAGAAAGGTCGTACAGAATATATATGTTTCCTACTTGTGACATTGCATGTAGCGACTTTCTCATAAATTCCCCCTCTCAAAGGACAAAAAAAGATCTAGTAAAACGGCTTCTTTTCAAAACGTCGGGACTGCTATAATCATTGGCTTTGCTTACCTAAGAAGTAAAAAGAATAAAAATCTCGGAAATACTGAGTGAGACCGAGTATTGCAAGACACCCCTTGTAAGGCGATTACAAACATTTAATGAAAGAACTTGGACTTAAGAATCATGAAGTTTTCATTTCCTCCCTAAAAATAGAGTCAGCAATGTTTTGTGAACTTTTGACAAGACTACACCCTCTCCAAACGAAATTTGCATACGTTTTAATCCTTATTAATCTTATAATACTCTTTAATATTTTCTTGTTAAAGTACTTGGTCTCTTTGAGGTCGCAAGGCCTGTGCGGTTACGGTCACACTGAACAAAAAACCTCTTTGCGACTTGCAACTGTCTCCGGTTGCAAAAAGGTCGGCGACCGGTTGCAACAACTCGCAAAGTGGTTTCCAAATGAACGCTGGGTTGATACCCGGTTGCGCCGGTTTTCGGTGCAGGACCGATAACCTCCTGGCGACCGAAAACCTACTTGTGGTATCCAACAGGTTGCTAACAGGTCGCCGACTGCTTCGCAACTAATCTGCAACCGAATATGTGGTTTTCCCTTTGTCTTTTTAACCCCAGGCGTTTGCCTCTTACAATACAACCTAATTAAATCGTGACAGGTCGTGCGAAACGTTTACTTTTTACACTGTCCTCTTTGTAGTGAGGATACCAAACACTGTTAAATTGTTTGTGTTGAAACTATTTTTATTTAAGATTATTTAACGATCTGTTCAATTATTTGTGGATGATTATGATGGTTGAAATTATGATATTAAATATCAATTATACATTTTTGATTAAATTCCTTTTATTTTCCGTTTTCTCTGCATTTGTGTATTTGTTTTATTGTGTATGACATATTAAGATATTTATTTTCGTATAAAGGCATTTGCCCAGATTACAAATGTAAATGGTTCATATAACGTAACTATTGCGCATGCGGAGAGCTATCCGTTGCAAAAAAAGATTCTCTTTTTCTAAAGGCATAATAAACATAATTAATCAGGTTAATCATCAAATCTCTGTCACTGGAAGACATAAGCTGTCTAAACCTTTGGATATTTGGTTGACAGGTGTACCTGTTTGGTATATATTTTGTTCTTAAGTCCCTGTACATCTCACATGTTAACAAAAAGTGATATTCGTTTTCTATTTCGTCCTTACATAGTGTGCATACCCTCTCATTCGAGGGTATGTTGTCATGTCTACCTTTTTCAATCATAAGATTTTGGTTTCCACACCTGAGCCTGGCGAAAGCAGCTAAGTGCGATTTCGGGAGATTCAACAATAAATAATTTTCTTTTTGAAATACAGATTTAAATATACAATACAAATTTAATTTAGNAAGTAAATCTGGCATCAGTGTTAAAGGTAATTAAAGTTATTAAATTGAACATATAGTGAAACTTAAATAATAATGATTTTTTAAATAACCTGTTATTAATCAATTTAAACATCTGCATGCTTTCTTCAGCCTCCAAAACAAGATGTATTTGCTTTTCTGCCTCTGAGATGCTTTGGATTCAAATTTGTAGTCCAGGGTAAGATCATGTTTGACACACACTCTCTCTCTCTCTCTCTCTCTCTCTCTCTCTCTCTCTCACGCACACAGAAATGGTGAGGTTGAGTTTGGCGTCCACAATGTGAATTATATCCATTATATTTATATTTTATTATTTTAAAACACCTGTTTTTATTTTATTCATATAGTTTTTTCTTTGGGCAAATCTTTTCACATATTTTGCTGCATCAAAGATTATATTCACTGGATTATTGAGCCACATAGATTTTTTGTCACTCTACACTGTGATCTTTGTGTATTGTAGGTGATTTTGAAATCCCAGCTTCCAGACAGGACATTTTGCAGGACAGGCAATGGAACCAGTGGTTGAGAAGTCATTTGCCAGAACTTTTTGTGGACTCACTGGACTGTTTCCAAGTTAGTGTCAATGTAGAGATCAAAAGCTGTTTTATCACAAACAAAGACCCCATCCCATACCTACATCGATCTAGCAAGATCGACCCATCTCCAAGGGGATTCTTCCTAAATTACTTTCAGCTGAAGTAAGTTAGATGTCTGGCACACCTACTGAAGCTGCTAAACTATGGTTAATTACCCCCTAACAGTTTCAGTAGGCATGCCAGACATGAAAGCCACTTAAGATGAGTGCCATTTAGCGAGAAAACCCCTCAGCGATGGGTCAATCCTTCTAGATCAATCTAGGTATGGGAATGGAGTCTTAGTTAAAAAATTATCACTCTTGAAATATTTTGATGTGCCATGGGACGTGTTCATTAGTCTCAGAGTGGCACAGGCGGCATTGTGTCACTTGTCAAGAGTACTCTGAGCTGTTCCCAAACTCCAAACATTTAAACATTTAGTGTTAATGTACTGGTATATTAATGTACTGGTGTGCATATGTGGAAATGTATGTATGATTATGTCTTTGATAATAATAATAATAATAATTTATTGTCATATATATATTTTTTTTTTAATATGTTTCCAAGATATTTATTTTTTCGTATAAAGGCATTTGCCCAGATTACAAATGTAAATGGTTCATATAACGTAACTATTGCGCATGCGGAGAGCTCATGTACATGCACTATCCGTTGCAAAAAAAGATTCTCTTTTTCTAAAGGCATAATAAACATAATAAATCAGGTTAATCATCAAATCTCTGTCATTGGAAGACATAAGCTGTCTAAACCTTTGGATATTTGGTTGACAGGTGTACCTGTTTGGTATATATTTTGTTCTTAAGTCCCTGTACATCTCACATGTTAACAAAAAGTGATATTTGTTTTCTATTTCGTCCTTACATAGTGTGCATACCCTCTCGTTCGAGGGTATGTTGTCATGTCTACCTTTTTCAATCATAAGATTATGGTTTCCACACCTGAGCCTGGCGAAAGCAGCTAAGTGCGCTTTCGGGAGATTCAACAATAAATAATTTTCTTTTTGAAATACAGATTTAAATATCCAATACAAATTTAATTTAGACGAGTTCTGTAACTGGCCGTTCCATTCTTGAATGTAGCAATCTTTCATTCTTGTCTTAAAAATTTCTAAAAAATATATCTCATTCTCAACACCCTGATTGTACCATACAAACCCAAAACCATATCTAAAAAGTATTTCTTTAATTTTTGTCGCCCATGTAATGCGACCAGCCTGATCTAATACCAACATAATCTTATAGCACGCTTTTGGATATCTGCATTCTTCCATTCTCGGTAATTTAAGCCAGAATTTGACACACCGACTGAAGTAAGTTATAAACAATGGGAACCTACCACAGTCTCCCAAGACCGCTATTGTTGAAGTTGTTGATCCCACGCCAAGAATCCTTTTACAGAAAGCAAGTTGTACCTTTTCTATTTTGTCATACACTTGGTATCCCCAAACTTCTGCACCATAAAATAAAATTGGCGCGATCATTTTATCAAATATCATAAATGCAATATCAGACCTAACCCTTCCAGTGTTATATTCAAGTTTATCAACCATAATCATTGCCTTTCTTGCTTTCAGACTTAAACTAGTGGTGGCTTTTGTCCAAACGAGCCTTGGCGTTATAGTTAGACCCAGATATTTGTAGTGGGTTACAACTTCAACCGGTTGTCCACCAAAGTACCATTTTTCATATTTTCGTAATGGTCCAGAGTGTCTAAAGACCATGATTTTTGTTTTTTTCAAATTTATATTCAGTCCGAAATTTTCACAGAAATTCTGTGAAATATTTATCTTCTTTTGTAAGCCAAATGCAGTGTCATCACAAATTACCATGTCATCAGCATACAATAGAAGCGAAATGCTGACAATTTCATCAATAAAAATAGATTGTACATCACTCTCATTTACCCTCTCTACAAACTCATTTAGGAACATATTAAATAAAAATGGACTTATCATACAGCCCTGCCTGGTTCCAACAGTACATTCAAAATATTCTGTAAGTCCCGGGGAGATTAAAACACACGACCTCAATTTTGAATACATTGATTTTAAGACCCGTAAAACTCTCCCATGAATACCAATTTTTTGTAGTCTAAACCACNCCTTGTCTTTCAGTTGTTTCTGTTATACAGCAAACAAATATTAAGAGAACATTTTCAAAAGGTGTTCTTAATATTTTATCAACATTATGAAAACGTTTTATCATATTTACTAATGTCTTGGAGAAAATGACGTACCTTTGACAATTAATTAACATTCTGAAAACATTTAGTCAAAACACCTTTTCTAAAACATTGCAACGAGATTTGAAAAATATTTGACAGCAATTTTAATAGAATTTTTATGCTAGAAACATCAAGTGTCGTAATAAAAACTCCTCTCTGTAAACAATTCAACTCGTGGTACTGTTGAGACGTAGGTGACAGGGTCCAAAAATCATTAAAGATTACATTTTCGTGGTGCTCTTTCTCTAGTTCATACCGGGCGATCTTAAACTTATGTTAAACGATAATTCCTGCATTAACAACTGATTAAAACTGAAACAAACTTCGCAAAAATATTTTAAGTAATTTAATAGTGTTTTAAATAAATTGGTGGATTGTGCTGCATTTGGTGTCATGTTTTCAATTCGGAGCAAAACGTTCGTGATTTCCTTGGACACAAGTGTCAATAATGCTAACCACATGCGTCTCTTACACACTTGAAGATTGAGAGCTTAAATGCAATGGTAAGCCACCTGTCTTAACTGCCATCTTAGCATCCTCATGATCAGAATACTTGAATCTAAATGCTTGATACCATGGTTAACATAGCGAGATCATTCCAACAGGGACGATAATGACTATAAAGATAAACCCAGAGACCAGATAAAATCACATATGCTACACATTTGCTGTACAATTATTTTAAGAAACTATCAAAACAATTTTTACACTTTTTTTTTTTTTTTTTTTGCTTTAAACGAAATAAATGTGTACTCTGGACTAACAACTGTCATGCATCTTTATGGTCGGTCATTTAAACCGCCAGCAATTCATTTGAATTGGTATAAAGCATGGATTTACGTGCAGAGTTGGATCAGCCAATATGAGTACGAGGAATATGATTTTTATTTTGTCGAGCAAAATTCGATTTGGCGTGACAATCCTGGAAAAGGCATGTACACTTTACACCTCTCCTGTTCATACTGTAATATCATATTTTTCCACCGACATCACATAATTAAGCCATTTTGTACTTCGATGTCTTTCGTTCTTTTTCCCGTTTTCTGTTTTAACAAACTGTGAGACAGTTGACCTTTGTAAATGCTAAGTATGTTCTGTTTCTTTTTGTATCAACAATGTTAAAAATATCGGAACTAGCATTTCAATACATTCATGACAAGCGTTTTAAAAGATATTTCAATACTCGATGTTCATATGCCACACATTCTAATTATACATGTATATCCCATGTATACATGTAGATTTAATACAGATAAAATTCAACTTTTGGTTTTTATCAGGGTCCTTTTAACTGATAGAATATAGAATGACTTACCAGACAAGATAGTGTGCGGTTGCGTGCCTCCAGATAAGAACAATTTGGGTCACTCAACAGAAATCCATCCGGAACTTCAGAACAAGACAGGGCACAAGTCTCTGTGTTACCGCAGTAATATGCAGCTCGACACCCGCCGTGTTCTAGGCAGCGCACTCCACAGTGGTTTTTAGACACAGAATATGCAGTTTGAAAAATGAAATCTGCATTAAATCTCGTCTGCGGTTGGACCCGAAACCTTAAAGATGAAGAATTCGATGCGCCAAACCACATCATAAGTAGAGCAAATTCTAACAAAAGGACAGACACATATATCACCGTTGCCATCTTCAGATTATAACCGCTCTTTGAATTTTGCAGTACCTTATACGTGAGCTATGTTCCCAGCATGCATTGTAACATCTAACCTGGCCTCTGTTTAACAAAAAAACTTAACTCGGGTATTGACTTAAACTGTTTTTGGTTTTGTTTATTTTTAACCTGGGCCTGCAGTCTGTAAGCTTTTTAAAAGAAAGTTGCTATGACGTCATCAAATTGCTGATAATTATTAATGTAGAGGCGAGTATACATGGATGCTTTTCAAATAGCGTTACCCAATGGACATTGATTTCCTGCACACAGTAAAAGCTCCGAGACGTAAACAACACATTACTTTTATTTGACTTGATGGACCCACAGATACAGACACCATGCACTACAAAGGTGTGCGTTTGGGTTGATGCCATTGAATGTTTCAAATCATTTGTGTTTTGGTTGGCTTCACATTACGTCCTCAGTAAACGATTAATCTGAAACGTTCGCTTTTTGTGATTGTGATTTATGGCATTGCTGTTTGAAACGCCGCCTTAATCTGTACTTTAGCATTTACAAATATTAAAAATGTATACGGCACTTAGTAAAGTTTAAGCTATATACTTCTATTGCAATTTAAACGCATCTTAATTGTGAGCTCATTGCTGTTTTAATTGATTGTCAAATTATATACATACCACGCGTCATCTACACTTATACATCATTTACGGGCGATTAAAAAACAAACCTTCTCAACGGTTCTCATCTATAATTTAACCAATTTCACTTACTGTCATTCCTGAGGAGAAAGCTTTTACTTAAGTCATGTTAAATTAAACAAACAAGTGCTTGTCAAAATATATGGTGCCACAATTCAGTTTTGGCCTGTGCTGTGATGCGATCTTTTGTGAACAAACACAAATAAAAATGAAGGTCTGCATATTCTTTTGAGAAAATCGATATTTCAAATAAAATCATACATACAGCAAGTACAGAGCTGAAAACTTCGTCACAACATTTCACCAACCCATGATCCATATTCATTTACCACTTAGCACGATACGACTTACAACGAGAAGACATAAATATGAGATAATGTTCTTATCAAAATTCAAAGGTAGGTGTAATGTGTTTTAAACAGTGCAAGCTTATGTAAAAAAAATAACCAAAATGGAGATCAGAATACATATCAAAGTTTTAGTTTCGTCTCCAGGTTGGGGATTTATATATATACTTACAACATTGGTCAAAAAGGTTGTCCCACCTCCAATGTCATGTGCTTTTATTTACAAATGATCACCTCACAGGTGTAAATGTTATAAACAGTGCTTTTTATTTCAGATACAATATTCATCATGGTTAATGGTTACGAAAATACAATATGGTGAAATGGTGAAAATATCCTCATTTTATACCATTTTTTCAAATTTATAAAATGAACCCCCTCAAATCCGCCAGTCTAGTGAGTTGTCAAGATGAAGTCGGTAGCATCCCTGAAGTCACCTCTTCCAAATGGAGTGAGATATCTGTTGAGAATGTTACGTTAAAATGCCCCAGTAACGTTCTGTTCCAGAGGGAACAATGTACTAATACTATGGGCTTGGAATGATCTCCAAAAACGGACCGATCTGACACCGCAGGCGGTATTATTCTTCACACACCCTTTCAAGAGGCATTCTGCAACCTGTCTACGGACCCTCATTTGACCACCTATGAGATACAAGAAATACCTTTATTCTTTCAGCAAAACCAGATTCCTACCATTGACGGTTGGCCAGGTTCCGGTGCTTCTGGGATTACCAAACGTACATTCTCAGCTGATTTCTCACTCCATCTGCAAGAGCTTACTTCAGTTTCCATCATGACAGCACGCTTGCTCACAGCTCTCGTCTGGCAAGTGGTCTGTTACAGAAACATATTGTTCTGAGGATGGGGCAACCATCTTTGAACCCTGATATTAACCCTACTGAGCACCTGTGGCGTGAATTGGGGTGTGCAATGCAGAGGAGAGGTAACCTCGTAATAACCTTGACCAACTCCTCAACAGGAGTGTTACCCTTCTTAAAGGTTGTTACGCCGCCTACAGGAGATAATTGCAGTGGTTGGCACACTCGCTATTAAACACGTGGCATTTATCGAGCACATACTAATGCTAATTGTGTGTAAATTTGGTGAAATTTGGTGGCATCTTTTAAATTTAATGGACATTTCTTTACCTTTGTGGAAATCACAGTGAAACATTGCATTTGAGGGGGTACATGTCATAAACTTGAAAAAATAACATAAAATATGGATATCGTCACCACAAATTTGTATTTACTTAACCATTAATCATGTCAGATGCGGTATATGGAATAAAATGCACTTTTTACGACAATTTGTGAGGTGATTATTTGTAAACAAAAGCACATGGAATGGGGGGTGGGACAACCTTTTTGACCAATGTTGTATATAAATCCTGGAAGTCACTTTCTCTTATCACCCATGTTATCTAATCCCGATGATCCTGATTTTTACTCATAGCCAAAGTCAACACACCTTGGTGTGATGAACATATCAGGTTTTCTTATAAAATATTAAAGAGGCGTTGGAATTAACTAAAATTTACATAAAACAATCTACCGTCCTAATATTATGTATGTGTGCATTTTTGCCATCTAACGTAAGAAGATTAGATACAATTATAACGTCAGAAAATACAATAGAGGGAGTGTGATAATGATAGGGTCGCTAAACGATTTTGACGGAATAAAGTGACTAGCCTAATCCTCTTGTCGCCTGGGTAGGCACGCCCCCTTAGAGTACTTATGTAAACAAAAGGTCTTCTATGGAGAACTATCTTTTTGTTCAACAGCTTCGCGCGTGCAGCGGATTATGTTTATACTGACACCATACAGATAACTGCAGTTAAATCTGTGAAAGCTGTTATTTTATTTATTCTGCTGTGTCGGACGTTTTGGGCCAGTCCAATGGTTCATTCACTCATTCTTTTCTGAAGATTGGTGATGCATATTTTGAGTGCTTCTGGCCATAGAAGGAGATATAGGTTGGATGAATACTAAGTATAAAAGATGGTTGCACCTTATAAGATTGTGGAACAGACTTTTGAGCATGAGTGACGATAGGATCACAAAACAAATTTTCATTAGAGATTATGACTTGGCAAAAGAGGGTAACATTAATTGGTGTGTTCATGTCTCTCGAGTTTTAGCTGTTTGTGAAATGGAGCATTTGTTTATTGATTTAGTTTATTGTGATGTTGGCGTTATAAAGAACATATTATTTAAACTGCAGGAGAGAGCCTGGAAAGAAGCAGTATTAAAAAAACAAAGTTAAGGGTCTACAGAAAACTTAAAGAAAATTTATTTGTGGAAAATTATGTTAAGTACAATTTAAAAGCTGCGGAAAGATCGATCATGGCCCCGTTTTGATCAGGGGTTCTTCCATTACATGTAGAAACGGGCCGCTTTGTTAACAAAAAATTAGATGACAGACTATGTTTTCTTTGTAACACACAAAAAGTAGAAGATGAGTATCATTTTTTATTTGATTGTCCAATTTATAAAGATTTAAGAAAAAAATGGTTTGAAAAAGTAAAAGTGGGTGATCTTATCTTTCATGACCTGGAAGTGGTTAAAGAGAGACCTCAAGTGCTTTTTACAGATTTTCATAGAAGCACAGCGAGGTTTCTCTTTAACTGCTTTCAGGTCAGAAAGAAGCTCTATACAACTAATGTTTGGTAACCGGTGACTCTGTAAGCCCATAGGGCTGGGCCGTTACTTATATATTCACATTATTGTATTATATTTGTATATATTCGGCATTGTCACTGAAATAAATCAATTTAACTAACTATTAACCCTCCTTCTTACAAGAGAAAGGAAAAAAGGAGAGAAACAGAGACAGTGTCAAATAAAAAGGGTAAAGAGTAATATAATACATTAATTAAAGGGACTCGCGGTGGAAGAAACGATAGACTGTTTTGCATCAAGGTATGCAATTATAATCCCACATGGCCCATTGCATATACGGCCGTACTTTAAATACATTACTCATAGTTGTATTAAATTACATTATTTTGCTGAATAGTCATACATTTTAAAGTTGATCTTTCAGGAAATCGTTTTGTTTGAAATAACACAAACGACAGAGGTAAAATCGCATATAAATTTATTTTGCAATAAATAACTTTATATTCAAGGTCCATCTACACTGATTGTGAGCTATTACAGAATGTATCGTTAAGTTAATATCTTAAATGTATATCTTTCACTATTTGCTTGTCATGGTTAGAGAATAAAAAAGTATATGATGGGGAGTTATTGACCACAAGTTTCATTTTCTTAATAAGCAACAAGAGTAGCAGCTGTCTTAAAGTTGGCAAAAGAGGGCACGTGACAGATAAAACAGTTTGGTTTGATGAGTTCATTACACGATGTAATTCAATGTTTCTACCACGAGCTAATCACCCAAAAGGCAATAGAACAAAAACAGTACGGAAAATTGAATCAGTACGGAAAATTGAATATAATTTCTTGTGAGTTTGTATGAAAAATAAGTCGTTGAATAAACGGTGACCTTTAGTGTTAATCTTCACGAAGCTTCCGCTTTCGCTCTTCATAAAATCGCAGCCCTCTGTTAGCTTGGTTCATCGCAGCAATGTAGTTTTTCCAGCATTCTGCAAGTCTGGTTGCGTACAATGCCTTCATCTAATGCCTTATCATAAATTAACTTTGTGACATGAAGTAATTAATAACATACGCCTGATGAAAAAGGCCTTTTCGTAACTAATACACGTGCACTGTCAGGCAGGTAAGTTGTTTAAAAAAACATCGTCGCCGTTCGTCGCCCCTACCTTCAGGAAGCTTATCCTCCGCTTGGATCACCGGCATTTTTTGTTATCTGACAAATTAGGGCAGATGTCAATTAACGTTTTAGCTATTAATTCTAAATTCACTAATATTTCGGACTAAACTCCATGTCAGATTCATAGCCATGACGCAATGCCACCAGAGTAACAGTTTAAATTTCTATACATTCTATTTCGTTTTAAGCCTGATGTTTTTTATTATCAGTTGAAAACTTTAATAATAATAATAATAATAATAATTTATTTTTCTATGGCGCATTCCATTAAAAATCTCAATGCGCCTTACAACATTCACTTAAAAGAGCTAAATAACACAATACTAATATAAGAACACATTACAATTTTAAAGGACTAAGAACTAATTTAAAGAACCAATTATTCATATTCTAAAATGATAAGAACCTAAAGTGACAACATTTAAAATTAATCATAAAATTACAGTACACCTTATTAAAAACTAAAATTAACTATATGATAGTTACTGATAGGCTATTCTAAAAATATGAGTTTTCAAAAGCTTTTTTAAAGTATCTATGTCACCTGCTGCTTGTATTTCAGAGGGTAAGGTGTTCCAAACTTTTCCATGTTCAACTACGTAAACGTGCANGGCAACATTCTTGAGTCGCTGTTGATATTGTTCGCAATTAATATTGGAGTATACCTCCTTCGCCTACATGTAAACATCAGACAAGGCGTTGAGATCGATAAAAGTGGAGGTTAATCTGAAAAATTAGATGCGATTTTTGTGAAATGACTTATTAAGTGATGTGCATGTACCTAACATGTTTAAATTCTTAATTTTTATTATTTGAAACATCTTTCATACACGGCCTCATATTTATATTTCTCTCAGGCCATACTCATTTTATTGTATAACATGGGACTCTAAAGCACAGGGCATTGCGAAAGTTAATTGGCTACAGAGACTTGTTTTCCTTCATGCAGTTTTATAGCTTGGATGAACTAGAAACAGGCTTTACGTAGCTTTACTTAATTTACCGTACGAGTATTAAGAATGTGTATATTTACCCCGTGGACCATTTGAAGATTACACTGCGATTAATGCGGTGGAAAATACAATAGAGGGGGTGTATAATGATAGGGTCGCTAAACGATTGTTGACGGCGTGTAGTAACTAGCCTAATCCCCTGGTCGCCTGGGTAGCCATGCCCCCTTAGAGTACTTATGTAAACAAACGGTCTCCCGTAACGAACTATCCTTTTGTTCAACAGCTTCGCGCGTGCAGCTGGTTATGTATGTAGTGACACTATAGCTAACTGCATATAAATTTGTGCTACCTGTCATTTGATTCATTCTGCTGTGTCGGATGTTGTGAATCAGCCCACTGGTTCGTTGACTTATTTTTTCCTGAAGATTGATGATGCAGATTTTGAGTGCTTAATTATTTACCCTCCTTCTAATAAGAGAAAGGGGAGGGAGAGAAAAAGAGAGAGTGTCAAATGAAATGGGTAATGAGTAATACAATACATTAAATAAAGGGACTCGCGGTGGAAGAAACGATAGACTGTTTTGCATCAAGGTATGCCATTATAATCCGACATGGCCCATAACATGACTCATTGTTGTATGACTTATATTTGTGCCGACTTATATTTTACTCTCGTTCATTTCGTGAAACTATTTCCTTGAATACTGTATCTCCTGATTCTCCGATTCATAATAAACACCCACTGATTAATCAGACTAGAACGCGTGGCGATAAAATGCGTCGCTAGATCTTGTAAACACTCAGCGAAATGCACCTAGTGACTATATTCAATGTAAAAAAAGCTTAATTTGTCCTTAAATATATATTCCAGTAGCATATGGATTTAGGCGAGCGACGTAATTGTAACCTCAACCTGAGTTTTTTTCAGGGGAGCGTGGGTAGACAGTTTACGTCAGGTGATTCGTTAAAGTCGAGGAGTGTTTCACTTTCCAATGTGTAAATCATATGTCATAAAAACACTATAAGATTTTTTTTTTTTTTTTTGTTACAGTCTGCAACATTTGTTCATTTATATAGCAGGGCGAAGTTAACGCCAGAGGTAAATAGTAACTAATACCGTATTCCTCCTCGTCCATTTATTTAGATCGTATCAAAACGTTTGATACACAATGTTCATTAATGTCATTTATTTGTTCGAAATAGCTCGGTTATGCCAGGATCAGTTTATGTTAACTGTTACTGAATTGGAAGATAGGAGTCGTGAGCTGACCGTGCCTGAGCGTTTGTTTTTTGGTTTTAACATATACATCTTAAGTAACTGAATAAACTGATAATTAGCATGGCATAAGGTGGGTTCTGCAAAAAAACGCCATAACAGGTTTCCTGTTCCCCCACCCTATTTCGAGACGAATGACAAAGCTACAAGTTTCCAGATTATAATCACTATATTTACATGGTATGAATGACTAGGAAAGTGCTGAGGGGGGAGGACAGTGGGCACGCATGCTAAGAAAAGAAAGTAAATGGAGCCGTGGGTATAACACTAATCAAATTGATCAATTTTTAGGAAGCCTTTAACAAACATTAGCTTTCTATATGACAGGTTTCATAGGCGTTCATGTTGCAGTTCTATGGATTTGTCTTCAGTTCTACACATAGCCTGGAGCCCCAGCAGGTCAAATCTGCCTGAGCTTTGATAGATATCGCGCCGCGACTCCCTTTATTAAACCTTCGTTTGTTTGTGTAAAAGTGTGAAAGACAGGCAACGGTCTTGAGTCGCTGTTGATATTGTTCGCGATTAATATTGAAGTATAACTCCTTCGCCTGCATGTAAACGTGTTACTTTTCCTCATGTTCACTATATTTCTTTTAGGTGGTTGAAACATGAGATCGATAAAAGTAAAGGTTAATCTAAACAATTAGATGCGATTTTTGTGAAATGACTTATTAAGTGATGTGCACGTACCTAGCATGTTTAAATTCTTGAATTTCTAATTTGTAAAATCTTTCATACACGGCCTCATATTTGTATTACTCTCAGGCCATACTCTTCGATATTATTGTGTTACACGGGACTCCTGGAAACCTGAAGCACAGGGCATTGTGAAAGTTAATTCGCTACGGAGTCTTGTTATCCTTCATGCAGTTTTATAGCTGGGATGAACACTGCGAAGTAGAAACTGGCTTTACTTAGCTTTACTTAATATACGACAGTTGAAACAAAACCAGTCTGCAAGGCTTGCTTTGATTTGGCGTTAACCTTACACTGGTTTTAAAAGAACAAATATAAATATGTTGGATGGATTAAATCACCGACTTCGTTATATTTTAACTAAATGTGTTAATTTGCACAGTAACACATATAATATTTATAAGTTGTCTGTCGTTCAGCACGCATTATAGGCGAGTAGCTAAACAGTGACGATGATCAATCAAAGCACAATCTAGGCAAGTATTGTTTGCAAAATAGATCATGATGAATAAACCTACGCTTTAATAAATAATCACCACACGGTTCGGTTATTGTCACTTGAAAGCTTTCGATCAAAGACGTTCAATGAAATCACAAATTATTTGACGATTAAAAAATGGACAGGTTCAAGGGGCAGTTATTGTTTCAGCTTTGATTTGGCGGATGATAGTAGCATCACGCCCTAGGTCTAAGCGAGTTGAATAGAAGCTTTTTATCCAAGCATCCTATCCTTTGTTTTCTCCTTGCGTCACAGTCCGTGCGTACTTCCGGGGTCCGCCATTTTTTTTACCCCAGAACCAGCCGAGCGTGCCCAGGACAGAGCATGAAAACGTGACGAAGTTTGTTGCTTTTTATCATAAAGTACAGTCATGCAAGTATGTGGCATAGCTGGATGTACCAATAGACCGAGTTCACAGTAAGGTACTAGTTTCCATAATAGGCCCCATCAAAGCTGAAGGCGAGGAGACGCAAAAGTTGTTTGAGGAAAGGCGAAGGTTATGGAAGGTGGCAATAAACAAGAAAGATATCACCTCGGAGGAGAAATGGGATGGAACCATTGTCGGCGGTACGTATAAATTTCATTTGTTTGTGTTTTTTTTTTAAACTCATAGTGTGTGTGTGATTATTGACGATGACAACTAGACATGCTCTGCCTGTCAGGTGTAGTCTTTCTGTCAATCTTAATATGTATTACGTCCTGTTTATGCTGGGCAATTTGTGTCACGTACATGCCTCCTGCTTAATGCACATTTAACCACGTTTACTTCATAATACCCATGCAATCCAATGTCTGTATTTGTTAATAAACATATAGGTTTTTATTAACAATGAATTGTTTTTGTCATTTTCTAGGTATCAAAACCTATCTGCATGACAGTACCAGCCCACCCTGGCTTCCAACATGCCATTCAGCATGTACTCCAGTATCAGCCACCAGTAGATATAGGTGTGCCAGTCAGCGTGGGGAATAAGGCAACGTGCAGATGCAATAACTTCACTTACACGTATGAACCTTTAAAAAAAACAAGGCCAGGATGTGAACACCCTCAACTTCAAAATAAGAGTATCAGTGATGGCGAATATTCCTTTTACGCTGGTGAGGGCATTGAACAAGATATTTAGCACACTACCTGTGAAGTACAGGGACCCACAAATATCACTAAAGACACACAAACTTTAATAACAATTGAAAATGACAATTAAGTTAGACTTGCAGAGTCTGACAGCAGAGTGCCCTTTACATGTCGTGATCTATACAGGTTTGAAGTATATGAAAAAGATCCAAACGAAGTTTAATTTTATACTGGATTGCCCAATTTTTGTTATGCCTTATAAGATTAAGAATGATTTATACTTTTCAAGACATGTCAGTTCAGTTAAATGTGTCACTTGCCACAATTCAGGGATGTTTTCATTCCACACTCAGTATTTTTTTTTTATAAAAGGCTGAGTATTTTGGTGCACTGGCCAGAAAGGGAGCATGTTAGAGAACCGATGCCATGTGTTACTAAAAGAATTTGATGACAAAGTTGTTTTACTAGATTGCTTCGAACTCAAAATAGAAAAACCTAGTGAGTCTCTGAACAAGGTGTACACATAATCTAATTACACTCATCACCATACAATTAAGTGTCTGATAGAGATAGCCCCTTAAGGTTGAATCACTTTTATTTCTGAAGGGTGGGGTGGTAGAACTTCAGATAAACAAGTCACAGAAGAGTGGACTTCTGGACAATCTTTTACCTGGTGATATTGTCATGGCAGATAGTTTTTCCATTGAAGAATCTGTCAATTTTTACCATGCTAAATTGGCAATTCCCAGTTTTACATGAGGAAGTCACGGGTGTGACTGAAATGCGCAATACACTGCAATACAGTGCAACACAGCGCAATACACTTCATAACACAAGTCCAGTTGCAAGTAAACACAGGAAAGTGTAATCTCAAATAAAATAGGGTGATATAAAAGCAAAACATAGTACATAGTAATTAATATTACTGATCTAACTTGACAATGTTTTCATTGTTTGGTCAGTCGCCATGTTGGCGAGTAGCTCTTCTTGGCCAGTAATATATCCAAGAAAAGCCACTCGCCAACATGGCTGCCAACGGGACAATATAAAAGTCTTGCTGATTGGTTAAGTTATATCAACGATATTACTTACCTAGTAATATAGGTTGTTTTTATACCACCCTGCTTTGCTGGAAATGGTCATTTCTTTTGTGTAATTGCAACTGGATTTGATTTTTGAAGTGTATTGAACTGTGTTGCGCTGTATTGCGCTGTATTGCGCATTTCAGTCACACCGGGAAGTCACAGCTGCATCCAATGGAAGTAGAAAAGACAAGAAAAATTGCAAATGCATGCATTAATGTAGAACAGGTTATTGGTTTGTTTTGTAGAAAATTAAAAAATTTTGACAGCATTATACCATGGGAGGTTTTGAAGATGAAAAGTGGAGAGAGTGTACCTTCAATTGACAAAGATGTGAAAGTGTGCTGTTGTCTCACAAATTTATGTCCTTCTGTTGTTCCATTTGGTTAAAGGGAAGGAACATGTGAAGAAAAGATTGAAGTGTGTATGTATTTGCTATACATGAAGTATTTTAATTATAAGTAAAACAAAGAAATAAATCCCATGAAAATAAATTCAAAGTAATTTATTTGCCTTATTTTTTGCTATAAAAAAATTCCACTTGATCACAGAGAAACATGACCAAAATACTTCTACAACTAAGAATAGAAAAAATGTAACTTAATTACATTCTAAAATTCCACTGAAACATGGCAAATTCAACTAAAAAATGAATGACAGAATACAAATTGGAGTAAAATTGTTTGAAATAAAAATAATTTAACATCACTGCACTGTTGTTATGCACATATTTTGAAGTTCACAACATTTGAATACATTATCACTTGCATAAGATGAGTAATTGGAAAACGTATTTTAAGGAGGATGGTCTTCACCTCTCAGGATACTACACGTAGTAAGTGATGGACCTTAAATATGAAAAGGGAAAAAATGAGCAATAATTAATACACATGAAAACAAGAATAGACAGAGCCATATTAGAGTTCATATAGCAACATTTAGAACATATTTGAGGACTGTCAACTGAGGTCTAATTTAATTACTTTTCATGGGCTACTTTAACATAAAAGAGGGCAATTTATAATCATTTTTATTTGTACACATCACAGGAAAAAATTCAACATTTCAAATTACCCCTGAGTTTAACACAGTGATGATGAAACATGAAAAAAACTAATCTAAGAGGTGTCTACAGCCAATAGTAAAGAGGGTATTCTCCCCTTCTGCCAGTTATAAAAATTAAGAAATTTGAAATGTCAACTCTCATGCAAATAAAAACAACATCAAATCGATTTCACGAAGTTTTAATCTGCATTTATGCAAAATGTTTTATTACCTTAGATCACAACAAGTGAAGACCATTCACTTTTTTTGTGTAGGACGTCTTTCTCCCATCCATCCTGGAACAGTTTATAAGCTTCCAGCGACTTATAGTTCCTCATTTCCTCCTTAGAGTATGCTGACTTTTGAAAGATCAGAAAGTGGATTTTGTCTGCTATGTTCACCTCTGGTCATGAGTCTTTGTCTGATGTGTAGTCCTTTGAAGACAGCATGTACGGGTCTACGGCTACGCCGATCTCTCCAATCTTGGCGTCATAATGTCTGCAGATAACAACTCTCTGTAAGAACTTGACTTCTTCTCCATAACAATTAAAAAAGTAACAAATAAACAACCAACAAGTAAAAATTTAACAAGAAAACGGCTAACTTCATGAGCAATGGGAAAGCGTGTAAACATCAGCAGCTCGGGTAGTAAAATGGCGGACTGTACACTCAAAGTTGTGACGCACGTGAAAAGAAAGGATTCCTAACTACTGAGTTAGGACAAAGGTCTAGTAACATGCACTGTGCAATTACTATTAATAGATCAGTTGCATACTTGATTGATTTTCCTTAGATGTCGCACGTATGCATTCTTTCTTGAGTGATCTAAAACAAGTCGCTAGTGTACCATGTTTCTCACTGTAGCAAAATATGTTCGACATGGCGTTTCTGAACGGCAGCCGGAGACGCAGTAATTGTATATGCATGGTTTAAAGGATTTGCTTCATACCGTCAGAATGCCCAACTAACGATATCTTTATCCAAATACACAAATTAAAAGCTCATTTTGTAAATTTTTGGCTTTAAAAAACGTCCTATTTGATCGGCCTGGGAGNTATCACACTACCTGTGAAGTACAGGGACCCACAAATATTACTTAAGACACACAAACTTTAATGAAAATGACAATTAAGTTAGACTTGCAGAGTCTGACAGCAGAGTGCCCTTCACATGTCGTGATCTATACAGGTTTGAAGTATATGAAAAAGATCCAAACGAAGTTTAATTTTATACTGGATTGCCCAATTTAGGAAGTTTGAAACTAGTATTTAATTTAATAGAAGCACAAATGGGCAATAGGTCAAAAAGCCTGACAAAAGAAATTCAATTTTTGTTTTGTCTTATAAGATTAAGAATGATTTATACTTTTCAAGACATGTCATTTTAGTTAAATGTGTCACTTGCCACAATTCAGGGATGTTTTCATTCCACACTCAGTATTTTTTTTATAAAAAGCTGAGTATTTTGGTGCACTGGCCAGAAAGGGAGTATGTAAGAGAACTGATGCCAATGGTGTTCAGAAAAGAATTTGATGACAAAGTTGTTTTACTAGATTGCTTCGAACTCAAAACAGAAAAACCTAGTGAGTCTCTGAACAAGGTGTACACATAATCTAATTACAATCATCACCATACAATTAAGTGCCTGATAGAGATAGCCCCTTAAGGTTGAATCACTTTTATTTCTGAAGGGTGGGGTGGTAGAACTTCAGATAAACAAGTCACAGAAGAGTGGACTTCTGTACAATCTTTTACCTGGTGATATTGTCATGGCAGATAGTTTTTCCATTGAAGAATCTGTCAATTTTTACCATGCTATATTGGCAATTCCCAGTTTTACATGAGGAAGTCACAGCTGCATCCAATGGAAGTAGAAAAGACAAGAAATATTGCAAATGCATGCATTAATGTAGATCAGGTTATTGGTTTGTTTTGTAGAAAATTAAAAATTTTTGACAGTATTATACCATGGGAGGTTTTGAAGATGAAAAGTGGAGAGAGTGTACCTTCAATTGACAAAGATGTGAAAGTGTGCTGTTGTCTCACAAATTTATGTCCTTCTGTTGTTCCATTTGGTTAAAGGGAAGGAACATGTGAAAAAAAGATTAAAGTGTGTATGTGTTTGCTGTACATGTAGTATTTTAATTATAAGTAAAACAAAGAAATAAATCCCATGAAAATAAATTCAAAGTAATTTATTTGCCTTATTTTTTGCTATAAAAAATTCCACTTGATCACAGAGAAATATGACCAAAATACTTCTACAACTAAAAGTAGAAAAATGTAACTTAATTACATTCTAAAATTGCACTGAAACATGGCAAATTCAACTAAAAAATGAATGACAGAATACACATTGGAGTAAAATTGTTTGAAATAAAAATAATTTAACATCATTGCACAGTTGTAATGCACATATTTTGGAGTTCACAACATTTGAATACATTATCACTTGCATAAAATGAGTAAATGGAAAACAATTAATGACCATACACTCTTCCGCTATCTCCCGGGACGAATGAGAAGGTTCTGGAAGCCAGATAACCAATACAATTGTCAGAGACACTTGAAGGCATGGAGAGGGGGTGTGCTTTTGGAGTCACACGCGACTCAATAGGCCCAACATTACGTATTTTAAGGAGGATGGTCTTCACCTCTCAGGATACTACACGTAGTAAGTGATGGACCTTAAATATGAAAAGGGAAAAAATAAGCAATAATTAATACACATGAAAACAAGAATAGACAGAGCCATATTAGAGTTCATATAGCAACATTTAGAACATATTTGAGGACTGTCAACTGAGGTCTAATTTAATTACTTTTCATGGGCTTCTTTAACATAAAAGAGGGCAATTTATAATAATTTTTGTTTGTACACATCACAGGAAAAAATTCAATATTTCAAATTACCCCTGAGCTTTAACACAGTTATGATGAAACATGAAAAAACTAATCTAAGTGGTGCCTACAGCCAGTATTAAAGAGGGTATTCTCCCCTTCTGCCAGTGATAAAAATTAAGAAATTTGAAATAATGTCTACTCTCATGCAAATAAAAACAACATCAAATCGATTTCACAAAGTTTTAATCTGCGTGTATGCAAAATGTTTTATTACCTTAGATCACAACAAGTGAAGACCATTCACTTTTTTGTGTAGGACGTTTTTTCTCCCATCCATCCTGGAACAGTTTGTAAGCTTCCAGCGACTTATGGTTCCTCATTTCCTCCTTAGAGTATGCTGACTTTTGAAAGATCAGAAAGTGGATTTTGTCTACTATGTTCACCTTAATCAGCAATGGGAAAGCGTGTAAACATCAGCAGCTCGGGTAGTAAAATGGCGGATCGCGTTGCATTGTGGGACTGTACACTCAAAGTTGTGACGCACGTGAAAAGAAAGAATATTGGGTTTGGGTGAATACTTGGTCTTTCGTTTGTATCAATAAACCAGTTACAGTGACTGAATTCTCATCAGTATGTTCTAATTAAACACACAGCTATTGAAATAAATACCATAAACTGGTTTATTGATACAAACGAACGACCAAGTGTTTAGTAAAAAGAAAAAATATTGTGTGTGTGTTTCACTAAGATGTAAAGCAATGTTATTCTTTCGTGTTATTCACCCAAACCCAATATAGAGGTGCAATTGATGCCACAAGCATGTTATTAAAGATATTTACAGCACAGATTGCTAACTGTGTTTGATTATTTTAGGGTACCACATGAAGAAGCTTCTATTAAAGTTTCACTATCCTGGAACCATGAATAATTAAAAATAATTCATCGTTTAACCCCAAAAAGGAACATACGTTACTGTCACTTAGACCACGGTGGAAGTGAAAAACAAAAGACTCAGACGTGGTGTAACTCGCATAACCGCACGTCTCGCATGAATGCGTTATAACCCGCTAAAACACACACATACTACTCATCGAAGCACAGAACCGTAAACACACCTGAAAGCAAGTTAATTAGGGACTGAGCGTTTATTACCACATATGAAAAAAGAAAGAACAAAAAACAAGCTGTATTATATTTCAAAAGTGATCTTTTTGCAGTTTTTTATTATTACAACTTTCTCAATAACAGAAGGTATTTCAATTGTTAAAATTTTGTCGTCCTTTTCCGTATTTTGCTTCATTGGAGGTGCCGATAAAGAACTTGCAGGCTGGGTTGAAGATGAAGTTACTGAAGCGCACGATGCTTTTGAAATTCAAAATATAGTTGTTTCACGAATATTGCATATTTATTTGAAATGTCTTAACAATATTGTTAAGACATTTCAAATAAATATGCAATATTTAAGCAGGGTGCTGCTGCGACTTAAAAGATAATAACGAATGATAACAAAAATTAAACACACCTGGCGGATAGGAACTGCCATCTTGGCGCTTAATTTCCGTCATGAATCNCAGCTATTGAAATAAATACCATAAACTGGTTTATTGATACAAACGAACGACCAAGTGTTTAGTAAAAAGAAAAAAATATTGTGTGTGTGTTTCACTAAGATGTAAAGCATTGTTATTCTTTCGTGTTATTCACCCAAACCCAATATAGAGGTGCAATTGATGCCACAAGCATGTTATTAAAGATATTTACTGCACAGATTGCTAACTGTGTTTGATTATTTTAGGGTCCCACATGAAGAAGCTTCTATTAAAGTTTCACTCTCCTGGAACCATGAATAATTAAAAATAATTCATCGTTTAACCCCAAAAAGGAACATACGTTACTGTCACTTAGACCACGGTGGAAGTGAAAAACAAAAGACTCAGACGTGGTGTAACTCGCATAACCGCACGTCTCGCATGAATGCGTTATAACCCGCTAAAACACACACATACTACTCATCGAAGCACAGAACCGTAAACACACCTGAAAGCAAGTTAATTAGGGACTGAGCGTTTATCACCACATATGAAAAAAGAAAGAACAAAAAACAAGCTGTATTATATTTCAAAAGTGATCTTTTTGCCGTTTTTTATTATTACAACTTTCTCAATAACAGAAGGTATTTCAATTGTTAAAATTTTGTCGTCCTTTTCCGTATTTTGCTTCATTGGAGGTGCCGATAAAGAACTTGCAGGCTGGGTTGAAGATGAAGTTACTGAAGCGCACGATGCTTTTGAAATTCAAAATATAGTTGTTTCACGAATATTGCATATTTATTTGAAATGTCTTAACAATATTGAAGCAGGGTGCTGCTGCGACTTAAAAGATAATAACGAATGATAAGAAAAATTAAACACACCTGGCGGATAGGAACTGCCATCTTGGCGCTTAATTTCCGTTATGAATCTAGCCAACCAATAGTCCAAAATCTCTAGATTTCCCTCCTCAAGGGTGAGGGTCGGCCATAGTGAGGGTCGGCCATAGTGACAGTTCTAAAATTACGCCACGTGAGCCAGTCCTTAAAGATATTACATGCCCAGGTCGTATTTTTCTGTGTGTTTGCTGGAATTCTGTCTGCAACCATTTTTTCAAATTCAGCGGAATGTACTGGCTCTTCGAACCGCTTTGATTCTGCATCGACATCCACCTTGTATAACGATTAGGTTGGTAATAAATCTAGCTGAGAGAGGGTGACGTCCTCCTCCGCTCCAAACATGATGAATAGTGTGGTAATGAAGATAGCGGGGTAGTTGCGTGAGTCTGATGTCGTGAACTGTTGTTGAAGTTAATGGACCGTGGTCTAAGTAAGATAGACCCCTCGTCAGCGAGGGTTATGTGACATCCACTCGTGCTACGCACTCGTGTATGCCACATAACCCTCGCTGACTCGGGGTCTATCTATTACAAATACAAAACGTCCACCTGCGAAATGCACATATGCACTTACATAACAGGTCCACCTTCAAACGCTAATAGTTGATTCTGTAATAATACATAAGGTTATGTAATTTTAAATAATATTACGTGATATTACGTAACAGGACCACCTGAGGCCCCCTTCGAGCTGATTACGCGTCATACTTATGCCACATGTCCACCTGCGGTCCACCTGTGAAATACTAAGAGTTTGGTGCACGTATACTACTGACGTAGGGCCTACCGAGAGCGATATTAAACAAGCCATTTGAAGCGACAACGGTGCCGGAGTTGAAACGTTGGATGAAATGTATGAATGCCCGCACACCAAAAAGAAGAGCTGATAAAAAGGTATGTTACACGATATTTTCTGAAATACAAGACCAAATACAAAACCCTAATGTGGTGTTGATCATTATGGCGATATCTCTACTGTAGTCTCCATAGCCAAGGACGATAATAGTACGTTCATTTCATTTGGTCACACTGTTTAGAACATGAATTGGTTGTTGCATATTACAATTGATTCTTAAACACTTTACATATGCGAAATTTCTATAGCTTGTTATTTTCAGGTGAATATTTGTAGGCTTGATTTGATATCATAATGACCATGCATTGATTCTTAGTTATCTCACTAGCCAGGCATGCCTTTACACTAGTGACATTAGTGGAAGAGAAATAAACTTGCAATGCATATCACTACTATATTGTATTACAACATGTCCAGGCACAAGTGTCATTATGTAATAATGTTCACCCGAGTCCTTTCTTGGGGAGATAGATTTGTCACCTGGTTCAGGCAATTATCTGATACAGTCTCTGAGGTGGGCTAGTGCACTGTAGGCCTACAGGTAATTAGTACAAGCTCAATGTCAATATCAGTGCATTTGTCATTTGTTTCTTCTTCATTATCTTTCTGTTGTGTATCCAGGTAGATTTCGGTAAGAAAAAAATATGACTGGTCATGTCAATTTTCTGTTTTGTAATCAGTCTAATATGTATGTGTGTAAATAAATCACTGTTAAAGATGTGTTGATGATAACTTTAATAAGTATTTTCATGGCTATTTTTACTTGTTTTATAGGTGTAAACTGTACAGTGAGGATAGAAGAAGAAACAAAATAGTGGATCCAGACAGTGGAGTTTGGCAGCAGAGAAAAAGGAGAAATACCAGATGGAAGTTTGACTCAAGACAGTGGAGAATGTACCAAGTCCTTGAAGGGAATGCGCAAACTGTTTTTTTTTAAATATATATTCGCCTATTAATAAATACAATTAAAGACTTACAGGGTTACTACTTAATATGGAATATTTTTTATCTTTGTTATTTTTGAGTGCTGATTAAAATTTTTTGGCTTGATTCATCAAAAAAGTATTTCACTGACTGATAAAAATATCCAGTCTTCTACTGTGAGATATTTTGGTCAATATTATCAAATCTGACATAAGTTGACATTCAAAAGAAAGAACACCCCCAGAAAACCATATCAACAGTTTGATGACAGTATTAATTTTAAGCTAAGATATTAAAGAAAACAATAGCCTCCGGACAGTGATATGTTACACAGTCAAAGAACTCATTACAGTAAATCATGAAAAGTCATCAATAATCATAAATAGTCAATGAAATAGTCATCAATGCTGGGTATGACCTCCAGCAGCCGCTTGCAGCGCGCTCATCCTACATGGCATACTATGTGACAAGTTTTTTAGAGTTTGGATGGGGATATTATTTCACGCAGTGATATTTGCCTGACGCAGTTCATCACTATTTACCGGCCGATGACCATAGCTATTAATTCTGTGAGTTACTTCCGCCCAGAGATTTTCAATTGGGTTCATATCTTGGGAGTTTGCAGGCCAGGGCAGTTGCTGAGCCCATTGGTTTTGAAGAAAAACAGTGATTCTGCGAGCTCGATGTGGGGTTGCGCAGTCGTCTTGGTACACGCGATATCATCTATTCTGTTTGTGTACCACAAGGGACATTGTTCATAATAATAATAATAATAATAATAATAATAATAATATTCATATAGAGCTCTACTGATAGTTTTAATTTAAAAGACCATCGGCACTTGTAACGCTTTTGTTGTTTACTCTCAAATCTGTTAGTGAATCTGTTGGTAAATTACTCAGGAAAATCCGAAGAGACATCCGGTGTTTTTGTCGTAAGGATGTACGAGGATGGAGAAGATCAAATTAACTCTTCTTACATGATGATATAAATAGTTTATTTACGTCGCGTTTCTCTATAGTGACGCAGGTGGGCAAGAAAGCCTCGATGTAAGGAATTGCGACGTTAGGTCACTAGAAACTGTACAAAAAGAGGCCCTATCTGTGTTATATTATATATACATATATTACCAAAACGCAACATTCCATTTTTCATGTGTCCTTCATTTATACATTGGTTCAGAGTTGATTCAAATAATATTTTCTTAGTATTCTACTAGCAGTATACATGTTGTGCATTTTAATAATAAAATAGTGCTTCTGGTCATCTCGTTTTTGATCGAGCCGTCGGTCGGATTAAATGTTTTTTTTTTTTTTACGATATACTGTTAAAAAGTGATAACACGAAAACCCTTGGGGGTCACAAGGTCAGGTATTAGTCACGTGGTTAGCCATTGGTCACGAGGTCAGTCATTGGACACCAGGTCAGTCAGTGGTCACGAGGTTAGTCAGTGGTCACAAGGTCAGTCACTGGTCAGATCCCTTGGCCTGGCGCATACACGGAACCTCGGGGGCACGTACACCGCTCCCGTGGTGCCAGCTAGTTCAGGAAGCACTTCTCCCTTAGGCACGTGGAACGTGAACGTCTGGACTAGGGCAGTTAACACCAGAAACATCTCATGGCGAGCCAAAATTTCTCCAGGGCAGGAGCGTTTTCCTGAAAAAAAACAAAGAAGTGTAATTGCTGTATTGATGACCATCCATACTAGTACACGTGTTGCTTACGTAGTTAAAATATTTGAAAATGATATGAAATGATTTTGAAAAGTATTTAAACTTAAGCTGATAGCATCATGTATCTTAGCCATACTTACATTAAATACACAAAAGTATGTACCTTGATACTTTTAACTATGAAACTCAGATGTTATTGAAATAAAAAAGGACACGAGTAGAAACGACTTGATTTTCCGCAGTGATTAAATAAACTACGTCAAAAAGGGTGTTTTAATATGTTTTCTGATATGTGTTTAAAGTTATGAAAGTTTACCTATGGAGAATGGGATAAAATTCTCGACTCTTTTTAAGTTCCCATGTTCATCGAAAAACCTCGAAGGTCGAAATTCTCGCGGGTTGGGCCAGAAATCCTCATTCATAAAAACAGACCAATAGTTCGCCAAGATGCTTGTTCCTTCGGGAATGACATATCCCCCAATAAAGGTGTCCTTTGTAGCCTTGTGCGGTAGAGAGAACGGTACAATATAATTACAGCGCTGTATTTCCATTAGCGTAGCGTTAACAAAAGGGAGATGCGGTCTGTCGGCAAGACTGGGGCGTCGTGTCTTTCCTACGACTTCTTTCAATTCTGCATGGATCTTTTCACAGACGTCAGGGTTAGATAGGAGGTACAACATTCCCCAAGTTAGTGTCGTCGACGTTGTTTCCGAGCCCCCTAAATAAAGTGACTGGCAGTTAGCAAGCAAGTCTTCGTCCGTATACAGCCACTTCTGCTCAGAGTCACCGGTTTTAAATTGGTGCAGGAAAGCGTCGATAAGACCTCTCGTGGCGCCTGCATCATACCCCAACTTGTGCTGGTCTAGCAGCCTTTTGACGTGGCTTGCAAACGTGTTCCACGCCACCTTGCCTTCGCTACACTGAGGCAAAAATGAAAGGAAAGGGAGAAAGTTCTGAATTGAAGCTTGAGCACTTAGTTCGGCTGCATGGCGATAGGAATCGATCAAATTTCTGAAATCTGGATCGTCGTACTCCTGTCTGTCTCCGAACAAAATGCTACCTATGATGTTTGACCCCGAAGAGCTGATGGTTCTATTGAAATCAAACGGCTCGCCATTTGTATCTCGGATGTACTGCAGCAGAGCGTCAATCTCGTCTTCAGTTTGTTTCTCGATGTCAGCTTTTGCCAGATACTTCAGGGTGAATTCCCGGTGAGCTCTTTGTTTCATGCTATAATCAGCACACACTAACCCTGGAATATAATGCACATATAATTGACAAACAATTTTAATTTTCTTTAAACAGGCGGCATCTATGGTAATGGTAATTAGCGGCCATCTTGTCAGACAAGTACACATCGCGAAACTTTAAGCAGGTTAAAGGACATCAGTGTCTCGACTGCGTCTCCTAAATCATCTCCTCTATTTCGCGTTAAGCTTCCCGACTTGCATTTCATCTGTTATTTGTTTGGATACTTAAAGTGCCTGGAATTCGATATTTTGCAGCATTTTCTTGTCACTTATAATTTATAGATAAAAATTATGTAAGCCGTCTACTTGTGTAGTTCTTGGCAGCTTCGTATCTTCCAGTGCCGTAATGATTCTAAATCCCGACACTGCAAGGATGTTAAAAAGAAAGTAGGCCTACAAAAAGGCCGATCTAAGGCTGTATTCCCAAAGCTTTTAGATCGATCTATCCCCGCGGGGAGTCTCACTAGATTAGGCTACTGTCAGATAATCCGGCTTAAATGTCCGTCCCGCCTACTACAAGCTGTAAGGGGGTAATTAACTTCCGTGTCCGCTCGGCTGACAGCTATTTAGCGTGAACCCCCAGGGAGTTAGGTCGATCTAAAGTAGATCGATCTAATCTCTGGAAATGGGGTCTAAGATAACGATGCTGTGAGGGCTTTAGTGCGAGGCTGACATGAGACTTATGATCTGTAACGGTACAAATGATGGTCTTGTAACTCATTACCTTTCATATACAGTTATACCCCCGCATGTCACATACAATACGGATTACTCACCTCTCCCATGGAGAAAATCGAATGTCGGGATATGCGGCCTGCCAGAAGTCAACGCTCCTTTTCTCTGAAACACATCTCGGATAGCTTCATAACCGGTCAAAATAACCGCTGTGGTGGTCCCCATCTTCACTGTGAATATGTTGCCGTAGATCTTGGCCCACTCCATCAGGGTAAGTTGAGGATCTCTCCCAAGGAAAGGGAGAACGCCTACCAGTGGGAGTCCCCATGGACCCGGGGGAAGGTTGTTCTTCTTGCGGCCCCGCACAAAGACAAAGATTAAAGCCACAAAAACAACTACCAACAGCAGTGTCGAACCGACAAATGGGTTAACTACAGATCCAAGCACAGACATTTTGAACGTGACTTAAACAGCGACCTTCATACGACTTACATAATTCGAAAGGTGCGATGTGCGCATGACCGGAATTGTGCACTGCAGGGGTCAAAATAGTACCGGAAGCGTTGTTCACTGCGATAAGAACACATGATGGAGGCAGAAGACGTAAGTAGTAGGCCCTATATGTGCACCAAACTCTTAGTATTTCACAGGTGGACCGCAGGTGCACCTGTGGCATATGTATGACGCGTGATCAGCTCGAAGGGGGCCTCAGATGATCCNATTTGTCATGTGTTCTTCATTTATACATTGGTTCAGAGTTGATTCAAATAATATTTTCTTAGTATTCTACAAGTAGTATACATGTTGTGCATTTTAATAATAAAATAGTACTTCTGGTCATCTCGTTTTTGATCGAGCCGTCGGTCGGATTAATTTTTTTTTACAATATACTGTTAAAAAGTGATAACACGAAAACCCTTGGGGTCACAAGGTCAGGTATTGGTCACGTGGATAGCCATTGGTCACGAGGTCAGTCATTGGACACCAGGTCAGTCAGTGGTCACGAGGTCAGTCAGTGGTCACAAGGTCAGTCATTGGTCAGATCCCTTGGCCTGGCGCACACACGGAACCTCGGGGGCACGTACACCGCTCCCGTGGTGCCAGCTAGTTCAGGAAGCACTTCTCCCTTAGGCACGTGGAACGTGAACGTCTGGACTAGGGCAGTTAACACCAGAAACATCTCATGGCGAGCCAAAATTTCTCCAGGGCAGGAGCGTTTTCCTAAAAAAAAAAAAACAAAGAAGTATCATTGCTGTATTGATGACCATCCATACCAGTACACGTGTTGCTCGCGTAGTTAAAATATTTGAAAATGATATGAAATGATTTTGAAAAGTTTTTAAACTTAAGCTGACAGCATCATGTATCTTAGCCATACTTACATTAAATACAAAAAAGTATGTACCTTGATACTTAACTATGAAACGCAGATGTTATTGAAATAATAAAGGACACGAGTAGAAAACGGTTTGATTTTCCGCAGTGATTAAATAAACTACGTCACAAAGGGTGTTTTAATATGTTTTCTGATATGTGTTTAAAGTTATAAAAGTTTACCTATGGAAAATGGGATAAACGTCTCGACTCTTTTTAAGATGCCGTATTCATCGAAAAACCTCGAAGGTTGAAATTCTCGTGGGTTGGGCCAGAGATCCTCATTCATAAAAACAGACCAATAATTCGCCAAAATGCTTGTTCCTTCGGGAATGACATATCCCCCAATAAAGGTGTCCTTTGTAGCCTTGTGTGGTAGAGAGAACGGTGCAATATAATTGCAGCGTTGTATTTCCATTAGCGTAGCGTTAACATAGGGGAGATGCGGCCTGTCGGCAAGACTGGGGCGTCGTGTCTTTCCTACGACTTCATCCAATTCTGCATGGATCTTTTCATACACGTCAGGGTTAGATAAAAGGCACAGCATTCCCCAAGTTAGTGTCGTCGACGTTGTTTCTGATCCCCCGAGATAAAGTGACTGGCAGTTAGCAAGCAAGTCTTCGTCCGTATACAGCCACTTTTGATCAGAGTCACCCTCTTTAAATTGGTGCAGAAAAGCGTCGACAAGACCTCTCGTGGCGCGTGCATCGTACCCCAATTTGTGCTGGTCTAGCAACCTTTTGACGTGGCTTGCAAACGTGTTCCACGCCACCTTGCCTTCGCTACACTGAGGCAAAAATGAAAGGAAAGGGAGAAAGTTTTGAATTGAAGCTTGGGCACTGAGTTCGGCTGCATGGCGATAGGAGCCGACCAAATTTATGAAATTCGGGTCGTCGTAGTCCTGTCTGCCTCCAAATAAAATACTCCCTATGACGTTTGATCCCGTAGAGCTGATGGTGCTGTTGAAATCGAACGGTTCGCCGTTTGTATTTCGGATGTACTGCAGCAGAGCGTCAATCTCATTTTCAGTTTGTTTCTCAATGTCAGCTTTTGCCAGATACTTCAGGGTAAATTCCCGGTAAGCTCTTTGTTTCATGCTGTAATCAGCACATACTAACCCTGGTAAAATAATGCGCATGTAGTTGATAAAAAAGTACAAACAGTTTCTTTAAACAACAATAAAAATTTTCATTTCACTCGTAATTGACGTTCATTTTGTCAGATAATTACTCGTCTCGAAGCTTTACGCAGATTTATGGCGATCAGTGTCTCATTTGCGGCTCCCCAATCATCTACTATATTGTGCGTCAAGTTTCCCGACTTGCATTTCACCTATTATTTGTATGGATAGTTAAAGGTGCATGAAATTCGATATTTTGCAGCATTTTCTTGTCATTTTATAGATAAAAATTATGTAAGCCGTCTACTTTTGTAATGATTGGCAGCTCCTTATCTTCCAGTGCCGTAATGATTCTAAATCCCGACACTGCAAGGATATTAAAAAGAAAGCACAAATTTGCAGATCTCAGATAATGATGCAGTGTGGTCTTTACATGTAGTGCAAGGCTGACATGAGACTTCAGATCTGTTACGGTAGAGATGATGGCCTTGTAGTAACTCATTAGCTTTACACGCCTCTCCCCCCCCCCCCCCATGTCACATGCAGTACGGATCACTCACCTTTCCCATGGAGAAAATCTAGAGTCGGAATATACGGTCTGCCAGAAGACAGGGCTCCCTTTCTCTGAAACACATCTCGGATAGCTTCATAACCGTTCAATATAATCGCTGTGGTGATCCCCATCTTCACAGTGAATATGTTACCGTAGATCTTGGCCCACTCCATCAGGGTAAGCTGAGGGTCTTTTCCAAGGAAAGGCAGCACGCCTACCAATGGGAGCCCCCATGGACCCGGGGGAAGGTTGTTCCTCTTGCGGCTCCGCAAAAAAACAAAGATTAAAGCCACAAAAACAACTACCAACAGCAGGTCAACAATGGGTCAACTACAGATCCAAGCACGGACATTTTAAATGTGACTTAAACAGCGACGTTTATCTTAAACTTGTGCACAACCTCCACAACACCCAGCCGATATCTCGTAGCACACAGTTTTTCTCTGACCAATAGAAGTCACCCGTAGTCTCTTTCAAATCGATTGCGTTTTCTCCAGTTAGACTGTTTTGCATACCAAAATAAAGACCTTTGTGATACCAGAGTATGGTTTGCAGCCCATATGTACAGGGAAACTGTGTATCGGATAGATGGGTAAACGTCCCATTTCATCAGTGATTACGTAACAAAACTATTGTAGATTGTGAGGTTACGGGGTGGGGGGAACTCGGGTTAAGCAATGATCTTTGAGAAAGGGAGCTGGGTATGCCCAACAAAAGGACGGGTCATACATTGGTCAAGCATTGTAAAGGCATAAATGTTTGTGACTATTATTAAGTGATCCATTACAAAGATTAAGCGGTAAGTTAATATATATTTACCAGCAGCAAGTACACAGATAATATGGATAAGCTGGCTATTGATACAAGCGTTTGGTCAGCGCTATCTAGCGTAGTCAAACAGATTTAGACAACTTTAAGCTGGTGACAGTGGAAGTTCTTAGTACACAGTGTTCTATATAAGGTAGTCCAGGATACCTGCCTCAAGGATGGAAGACCTTTATTGCTGGGGACAAGTAATGACCCTTAGCAAAGAATAGATACAAAATATAGATAAAGGAATAAAGAGGAGTTCTGACACGGTCCAGCCTACCGGTATATTTTTCGTAACAATGACTGTATTGGTCTTTTGCAGCTAGACTTCCTGTGTTTACTGATCTGAAGAGCAAGCCATTCAGTAAACAAAAGATTCGAAGTCAACATCTATTCAACTAGCTGCAGAATGCCTATAATCTCAGTGGGCTGACCTTGGGCCCCCTGTTGGCCATCCGTTCTCTCCCAGTATACATACAGCTATATATCACTCTGCTTCGAGATATTGATACAAGGCTCTGCGCGGGTTAACGTTTAGAGTAACGTGAAATGACTCTACTCCAAATCGCAGTTGCTGCTTTTCCCGATACGCCTGTGCTATTGTGCGCAGTCGTGGTGATTTTCCTTCTTATTCTATGGAAGCAACGTAAGACTAACGGACTACCTCCAGGTCCCTGGGGTTTCCCAGTGGTCGGAGTTCTCCCCTTCCTTGGGACAGATCCTCACCTCGTCATGGTGGGATGGGCTAAGAAGTATGGCGACATATTCAGCGTTAGATTGGGCACCAAGACAACCGTTGTATTGACCGGTTATGAAGCTATCCGAGACGTGTTTCAGAGAAAGGGAGCGCTGACTTCTGGCAGACCGCGGATTCCGACTTTTGATTTTCTCCATGGAAAAGGTGAGTGCCTGTTGGACTGCACTGCGCTCTTTAAGTTGTGTTAAAAAGTGACTTGCAGGACCTATTTAAGGGCGACAATACATATACTGTCATCATGTCAAATCAAAACATTCAAAACCCTTAAAGAAAAAACCTTCTGGGTTTATTGTACTGTAATATAAACGGACTCGTATTAATATTTATATTTGAAAATATGTTATATGTGCGATGCAATCGGATTGTTTACAAGAGCCTTCATAAACTATAGTAATACTAAAAAGTCTATTGATATATCACCGATATATTTGATGGGAACATTTCGATCATTTTTCGTCTAACGCTACACCATACTCAAGTCTGAAGAATGCTTAATTTCTATACCAAATTTCAAGTTGGTGCATAGAGATTGACAAAATTCTTGTTCATATTTCTGGTTGTCGTAATCAAATACAAGTTATGTGATACCCCCCACTCCCAAGCGTGCTTGCATACAACAATTATATAACATATGCGCAGCTTCATGGCACTTGTTGTGGATACACGTGGAAGAAGCAAACCAACGCGGAGGAGAAGGAGAATGCCAAGGATGTATAGTAAAAAAGAAGAAAAATAGGAAAGTGATGCGTTGCATGTATAGTATACACTACAAAAAAATTATATCTCTGCTGCGCATCGATATAATTACGCTCTTGTATTTCACATATAGTGGACATGTTGTAACTAGTGCATACATGTAGGTCAAGGCTGATTATAACTTTGTGGATACGTCCAGTCCTGGTCATATTGCACCGTTTACCTGTACATACCTGTGAACTGTAAGTGCTATCATGAACAGTTAACAAGAACATACAAATACGCATGAACTGTGACATAGTATACTGCCAAAGAGAAGATAAAGTAGAGATCTTATTTAGATTTACACGTTTGACTATTTAAATGAAAGCAATTCTGAGACAAAATCAATATTCCATTTGGTTGAAAATTATATTTGGTGTCATGAAAATAACACCTGTACTAGTGACAAGAAAAAGCTACATTTGATTAAGATCCATTTGCGTGAAATACGACGAAAAGTGTACGTTACTGTTTTCACATTTCACATTCATCTTGATAATTTAACAGCAAATGCTCTATAGAAAATTCACTTCTTTTTAGGAATTACTCCCCTACCAAAAAGTGTCAACCCTACCGCATTTATATACATGGCCTCAAACTACGTTTACCTTGTTTTCCGAAAGCATGTCGAATACTGCGACTGTGATTTTTTTTCTTTTTAGGTTTTTTATGCACCGATTATTGTGCAAGGCAGAGGACTCAGCGAGATTTTACCTTAAAGTACCTAGCAAAAGCTGACACCGAGAAGCAAACTGAAGATGAGACTGACGCTCTGCTTCAATACATCCGCAATAAAAATGGCGAACCGTTCGATTTCAACAGCACCATCAGTGCCACTGTATCCAACATCATAGGTAGCATTCTGTTCGGAGGCAGACAGGAGTACGATGATCCAGATTTCAAACATTTGGTCGATTCATACCATGCTGCATCCAGATTAAGCGCCCAGGCCTCGTTTCAGAATTTCCTGCCATTTCTTTCGTTTTTACCGCAATGTAAAAATGGAAACGAGGCTTGGAATGTATTTGCAAGCCAAGTAAAATGTTTGCTAGATCAGCACAGATTGGGATATGATCCAGGCGCCACGAGAGGTCTGGTCGATGCTTTTCTGCACCAATCAAATCAAGGAGACTCGGATAATTCTTTTGCATTTAATGATGAGGATCTAATAGCAAATTGCCAGACGCTCTATCTCGGGGGATCGGAAACAACGTCAACAACACTAACCTGGGGAATGCTGTACCTTTTATCTAACCCTGACGTCTGTGAAAAGATCCATGCAGAATTGGAAGAAGTCGTAGGAAACACACGACGCCCCAGTCTTGCCGACAGGCCGCATCTCCCCTATGTTAACGCTACGCTAATGGAAATACAACGCTGCAATTATATTGGACCGCTGTCGCTTCCTCATAAAGCGATACGTGATACCACTATTAATGGATACGTGATCCCTGAAGGAACGACAATCATGGCAAACTTTTGGTCTGTGTTCATGGATGAAAAAAATTGGTCCAATCCTCGTGAATTTCGACCTACAAGGTTTCTAGACGAAGATGGAAACTTGAAAAAGATCGAGGCTTTCATCCCGTTTTCCCTAGGTAATATTTTGAAAAACCCCTAAACCTTATGGCATTTATTCTATTTTATTAGCCTTTTTTTCAATACGTGATTTGCCCCTTCTGAGCTGTTGGCATTTTCAGATGATCCAGTGAATTCTATTTTCCGTCCCAGTCGCCTATTGTAACAATGATATAATCAATTAATGGAAATATCCCTTTCTGTTTTCATTTTTAATAAGGTAAGAGGAATTAAAGACACGATGACATATACAATGTTGTAAAGTGTCATGTAAGCGTGATCGGTATACTTTATAACAGACAGATTTTCTTTTCTTTGTATGCAAATTAAGACCTGTGCATGCGTTAATTAAATCAAAACATAAAACATCTTCACATCTCCATTCAAATACAAATACTGATATCTTTATTTGCTGTTTAAGGAAAACGCTCCTGCCCTGGAGAGACTGTTGCTCGTCAGGAAATGTTTCTGGTCATAGCTGCCTTGGTCCAGACTTTCACCTTCCACGTGCCAGAGGGAGAGGCGATTCCAGATCCAGATGGTAGCTTAGGACTCCTGTACGAGCCCCCAAGATACCGGGTATGTGCCAGACCAAGGGACTGATTTATGTTTCGACTCCTCATCACCGGGGTTGCGGTTCGTTTCGCTTACCTGCTGTGAGGATATGTGGAAGAGTACATACGTAGAAATAAATTCTGAAATCCTGTTGCCTCGATGAATATATACGGGCAGATCCTTCGAATATTTTTGGCCGTTTCATTTTGGGGAGCAAACAGCTGTTTAACTTTTTTAGCTTGTGTGTTTGTGGGTTAAAATACATTGTGAGGTGAATTCAACTGATGACCAAAATCAGTAAATTAGTTTTGGAAAACAATTCACATATTCATTTTGCTGAACCTCTTGGTGACATACAGACAAAACTGAAAGCTGATTACTTAATGTCACAAGCTCTCTCTGCCAATGAGATGCTAGCCTTAGTTAATGAAATGCTCAAAATGGTACAGAAAAATGGAGAAAATACACCTCACCCCCCCTAAAAAAAGCAATGACTTAAAATCACGTACTTTCCTTTTCAAATATATAGCAGAACTACGAAGAAAGCCATTCTTTGGCTTTTCAGTCATTGCTTCCCGCCTTTTATCGCATTTACACGGTCCTATATAAGATATAAAATGGCGAAAAAAGAATAAAAAGAATATGAAGTTGTCTACATCAAGTTGCAATCCATGGAATATTTGAAAAAAAAAGCGCATGCCCGATTATATAAACTGTGTGTCAAATAATTAATATCGGAGGTAAAAAAAAAAAATCACACCAATGGGATCCCCTCTTGAAATTAGAATTTTGACTAGCTGAATCATAGTTGTAAACCGTACCAAATGACGCCGTTCGCCCCTGGGGGTGGGGGTGGGTGGTGTTGGCTTCGCATCCGCATAATCGGATCCGCCCCTGTTGATCACTTAATTTGCTTCTGATCAACTCTTCGTCTGTTTTAAATTGGGATTACATTGCTCTTAGTATGGAGCACACCACAGGTCATGTGACAAACAGAGAAACAATACTCTTCAAACTGTTTATAGCACGTATAAGCAGAGTTTTATTTATCTTGTTTTTCATTTATTGTTTCTTTATTGATCTATTTATCATTACATAGAAAAATACCTTCTGGCTTTCAGTAAAAACATGGTTATTATTCTTTTCTCTGATTGCTTATGGAACCTGCAAGGGCAGTGAACTACTAACCGTATGAAGTACAATGAGTAAATGAGACAAAATCTACGTCATTTTTTGTATGTAAAGATAAGAAGAGCGGTCAATATCATATTTACACCATATATAACTATACATCGTGACTTTATATTGTCTCATATGGCCTCATTTAACATAATTATCAAATAATGCTTTTCCCATCAAAATAAGGCTTGGTACCGTTACAACTTAATCTGCCTCTGAGCTGCAACCAAACATCATCAGCACATCTGCTGTATAGATTTTACACTGTGAAGAATACACCATACAAGTGCCCTAATTACTACTACTACTATGAGATATGCTTCAAAATCATCCATACATTGTGACACCAGCATTTCCGCTATAAAACATATGTAGGTGTCAACTAAATAGTGTCGTATGACTTGATGTGAGGCAACAGTCCCTCATTGTTATTATGTGTGTAAAAAAGATCACACGGGAGATCATCAGCAAACAGTAAAGGCACTGTCACACTCTAGCGTATAGTACTCACGTATGAGGACATTTACACATACGCAGACAAACACAAGGGGTATGTTAGACTAACGTGGTATACGTTTCAAGTACGAAGAAAAGCAGTGGTGAACATTCACCTCCGCGGATTTAAAAATTGTTTTCAACCTGTCCACACTTTTCAGCGTACACAAGCACGAATTGCATACTTGGTAACGGTAGGGAAACGCCAAATCAGGTAGCGTGTCGGTTAAGGTACGTAATACTACGCTCTTCGTGGTGGTTGGCTTAACTTGTGTATGCGTAACGTAAACGTAATGTAAAGCTGATGACCGAGTCATTTATTTACGATATAAAACACTACTGATTGGTATATGTTAACGTAAACCTGCTGTATATTTACGTACTTCTTGCGTATAGAAGCGTATGCCAAACGTTCATCGTTTACCTAACGCGTGATTATCGTGTGAAAAGCGTACCCTTTGCGTTATGTCATACATGGTGCAATGAGAGATATATTTCCACATATTTATCACTGCTGTTCGAGATGGAGGATAAGTAGTGTATAAGAGCGTTTGAATACGGTATATGGGCATATATATGAGTTACGCGTAAGGATATGGGTGATAAATGTGTTCTACTGTTTTGCTGATGACTATGATCTGAAAACTGGATCAGATCCAGTGTTAGAAAATATATAACTCTATCCTCTCTGTATGGAAAAACAGTGATAAAGAAGTGAGGATTGAACTCTGATTAAAACTCAAATGACAAAAAGCGAGCGGGAATACGTTAATCATGTGTTATCAAGATGTCTATAGCGACCACCGCATTAGAAGTGTGACTTGGATCGTGTCCTAGAGTTTTTGTCGAATGCCTGGCGTAACCCTAATGTATGGGTATTGTACAAATTATACTAGGTGCATGAAAGCTGAATTTTTGAACATGCTTGAAAATGTATACCCCATTTTGCATTAAACGTGGTAGCGTACACAAACGTTTGCTTATGTACTCGAAAGACGTACAGCGCATTTCCAACGAACCCATTGCGTTTGACTGCGTATGAGCAATTTAATTTTTTTACTTTAGTAGGGCAGCGCTTTATTTTAGTCCGTTTGAACAACGATGTATAAGATATTGACCATCATAAGATATGCAGTTCATCATCGGTTTGTACAACACTTAATTGTATTTCATTTTTGCCAAAGGACCAAGCCTGCTTCGGTTTTACTTTGTTTTCATAACTGTTGATATGCAAAAGTATGAAGTGTTATGTTTTATTCACATTTCAAGGAGGTTTAAATTAATAAGAATAATAAAAATAATAATAATAATGATAATAATAATAATGAATTAATAACTCATTATTGATGTACGTATGGGTTGCGTATGTATGAGTTTGTGTGTACTATGACATCCTTACATCCTTGAAATGCATATTTAAGAATTGCAATGTCAACCACACGCCAGAAAGAAACATTGGCTAAGATTAATAGCGGAAACACAGCGACAGGCAACGTAGAGGACACCTTAAGGTTTTATAGTCAGTGGGCACCCACCTTTGACGAAGATAACGAGGTATTTATATCGACCTTGACCCTTGGTATCAGATAAAATATAACCTTTTCCATTGTGTCCCCAATGGCCGATAGTGTACTGTATAAAGGAAAACGGGATTGACCACAACTTTGTGTAAGCTAAGGGGGGGGGGGGGTACATTTAGAAAGGTGTGGTATCAAACCCAATATTTTGTTTCGAATATACTTACTGGGGAAGGGGGAGGGGGGCCTCTAATTAAGAGATGCTTGTTTGCAACAAACTATCCAGAAATAGTCTACTGTAGAAAGAAAAAATGGATGGAACACAACTCGGTGTAAAGTTAGGGTGGGTGGGGGGTTTACATTTTAGAAGGGAATGGTACTGATTCCAATATTCTATTTCGAAAAGACTTGCGGGTTGGGGGGAAGGGGAAGGAGAGGGTTCCTTAATTTTATATATGTATGGAAACAACAAACCCATATCTGAATGTTGTCCTTTTACAGGTTATACAGCACAAAGGACCAGAAGTGGTGGCCCAAGCTGTCGATCAAATATTAGGCAAAAAGAGAGATGCTGTCATATTGGATGCGGGAGCAGCCACTGGGGTGGTCGGGGTAGAGGTATGTAGAAGTACATCAAATTTACTTTATAGAGAGACACATATAAAAATTATAGAAAAATTATGTAAAAATTATAGAGAGAGACACTATAAAAATTAGAAAGCAAACCCAAACTATAACATTATTATTATTATTATTATTATTATTATTATTATTTGAATCTCTCTAGCCCTAAGATGTTCTTCTGGGTCTTTTTTCTGTGTGTCAGCTGTTCCTGCAGCTTAGGCAGTGCTTTTCGCAATATGCCAGATTAATAATAATAATAATAATAATAATAATAATAATAATAATAATAATAATAGGCCTATTTTGGTGTCCTCTTGTTTCGTATTTTTTTTCGGATTTTATTCGTCAGTTTCACTCTGCTGGACACTGACTACAATTTCAATTCAACATTCTCATACCTAAATTACGCCCAACTCTGCTGCAAATGGCTTTGTGATAAGGATTTGGCCAGAGGGCAAGGGTGATTGGAGGACAGGAGAGGAACACGTCAAACGCTTGTCATCCTCAGCTTTGCCTTGTTATTTCATTGTCAATCCTTGTTTATTGTTCTGTTAGAGTAACAATTACTCTCAAATTCAACTTTAATCAGACTGTTGAAATTAATTACAATAAGATGTGTTGGTTTTTTCATTGGCAGCTTCAAAAACTTGGATTCACAAACCTAGAGGCTCTTGACGCATGCCAGGTGATGTTAGACATAGCCAATCAGAAAGGGATTTACAAAAGGAGTATTTGTGATATGCTTGGCCCGAATAGATTGGATATTCCTTCAGGTGGGGTAAATAAACACAATTCTGTAGTTTTTCATAATTCTAGAGTCTTGAACTGGTAATCTAGGCAAACTGAATAGTGATGGGAGTGTATTAATAATACACACCTACATATTGCAGTAATATGCAAACTTACTTGTTTGCCGAACAAAAATGGAAAAAAAAACTAGCTGTTGATCATTTGAACGATAAATTTTAAATTCACTTTCTCCGCTGTTTATGTCATATTAATGGGACGCGCTTGAAGTGTTTTTTAACCTGCTTTAGACAGATAAATGACACTGGATACGAACGACATACATTTGTTTTTTTTTTTTTTTCATCTTTTCCACGTACATGAAACTTTAGAGTATCACTTGTAGTGACAAACGCTTAATTTAGATTATGAAAGTTTTGATATGAAGAAAGCAGCTTGGGACTTTATTGGTTTCAGTTGCATGCATGTACCTGTCACATGATAGAAAGTGACACGAAGAGGACAGCCAGGTATCGCCAATCATCCATCAGGAATATAAGTCGATTGTACTATTTTTTTTATTATTATTATAAGTTGATTAAATATTTTTTACATATGAGTAGGAAAGGTACTTATTCCGATATTTTATTTTGAATATACCTGCTTGGAAGGTGTGTTCCTCTAGACCTGAAACTATCGTCATGTATATTTTAAAAGTATTTTTTTTATTTTTACAGGACATTACGACTGTGTGGTATGTGTTGGTACCATGGCGGCGGGCAATGCCAATGCAAGCTGTCTTCCAGAACTGATTCGGATCACAAAATCTGGTATGATGAGAGATTGTATCCTGACAGATGGGGAATAGCAACAA
The DNA here is from genome assembly GCF_001039355.2 of Lingula anatina. The sequence goes on along the minus strand of NW_019775125.1, from coordinate 333,859 downwards.
TTCTGAAATTATGTGAAAAAATTTGAAAAAATGCACATAATTAAACACAGAAATATGCATGTGAATATCCAATTAAAATATAGCTCCCTGTAGCACTAGCAATGGGTACAGGCATAATTCTCCAATATAATACACTGAGACTATTGGTTCTGACAAATGAGCTCTTATAATCATCAGCTTGTGAAAGTAATTTTAGGACGTCAGGATCACTTACTGAAGTACTGATATATGATGTGACCCTGTCTTTGTCACATATAAATAATAATTAATTATAATAGACAGATGACCAGAGGCCAACTGCTTTGAGTCCTGCTAATTTTTTTTCAGGCGGGTTTGTTGCCATCGCGACGAGAGAGGATTACATCCCAGACTGTGGGTACGACAGCAGGGACTGGGACGACTGGCTGAAGATTCACGAAGACAACGGGCTTTGGAAGAAAGTCGAGATACGTAGGGTGGAGAAATACATGGCCGGCATTGCTGCAGGGATGCTTTATGTGTACCAGGTGTTGTGAGGAATGGGCCTGCGTGAGTTTCAGATAACTCTGTAATTTTCGATAAGACCAATTTTAGATACTGGGTTAAATTCAGTGAACAATTTCACAATATCGGTCTTGTAAAACATTGAAATGAACTCGAGTCTCAATTGGCGTTTTTTGCTAATTTATCACGTAATGAACTAAAGACGAAGGCAAGTATATTCTCCGCTGTACAGAGCACTTTATTAAGCTCTTATTATTAATATTCAAATTTTCATCTTCAATATTTCTAACAGAACATCTTCATCAGGGAATGAGGCTATCCAGTGAATAGCCTCTATGCAGGAAATATACTTGAAATATTGGAGGTAACAAATTAGCTGTTGACAAAAGAAAAATTACTTCATTTTTATAAAATAACACAGCTAAAGAAATTCTCTGACATACTAACCTGCAACTCTGCTTACTCTGCTTTTTAACCACCTTTTTAATCCATTTGCAACACTTCAAGTTTCAGTCTTTGTGGATATGCTGTACTCACCTTTCTCTCTCCCTCTCAGCGTTCCACTAGCCATGTTGTAATCGACACTGAAAGATTTCTAAATCATGCGCTCCTATTCTGGATTTTGCTAAATTTTGTAAGACGCACGTTGATATTGGCGCTGCCGTGTATAGATAGTTTTGAATAATATATTATGTGTGGAATATGCTATATATGCTCTTTCGATTTCTTTGAATAAATAATAAATCATAACGGTTTGCGAATGCATTTATGGTCTCTGTTTATGGGTGTTGTACTACCCAAGGTTAATTGGTACGCAATTCTGAGAAATCTGTTAAAGCCTCTTTGGTCAATTCATCACATGGCTTTGTTCCTTCACTTCATATTTATATACTATTTTACCAGAGAATTGGCTCGACATTTCCCAGAATCTGTGTCAGTAGCTAGGATGTGGCATGACCAATTTTATATTGTGTAATTGGAAATCTGTCAGTTCTGCCTTGGCAGCTATCGTGTTACACCTAAAATGTATTTGTAGAATTTGTTTTATACTGGTTCAAAGGGTATAAAATTTAAAAGATGCCGCATAATGGCATCCAAATTATACACAATTAGCAACAGAAGTCCAAGTTATAAACTGAAAAATACTTTACAAGGTAATATTACCTCCATAAGTTCAATAGAAATACATATATAAACAATCAGCTCAAATCTGAGTGGAAAAATAGACAATCTGTATACGCGAGTTTCCTTTGTTAATAATTAAAGGAAATTTAACTGATATTTACTTCTAAGGGTAGGGCACCTGTCTGGATCAGCACAACTAAGATATGATGGGTTGTAATACCTTTGACAGCCCTCATTTCCCTAATGAGGTCTGCCTGTCAGAAGACAAAATATTGGCTATCAAATTTCAGTTAATTTTTTATAGGTATTGAAAAATGGGACTTTTTATTGAAAACATTGCTTATCAAACTGTTCAACACTGTCACAGAAGTAAAATAATAACACATATATAGCTACACAGAGTTTAATAACGTTTTACTTGCTAATTTGTCACACTCCATTTTTTAACAGTGTCTAGGATTTGAAGTCACACGCTACTAGTGTTTGTAACGCTTCGAACAGGCATATCTAACGCTTTAGCACACTGCATTGAAAGGTGAAGAGGTTTTAGAACTTACTTTAGGCAAGACTTAACAAAAAATGACACAACAGGTGCCTTACCAATTACTGACTCAGTGAGCAGAGGAGAACTATGCATGAACTCCCTTAAGTAAAATTTACCGAAAGGCACAACAAAGCCAGATTTTTTTTTATAAAAATCATTTTTCAGCTACCTCTAAACCAATCCTCAAGTATGACATTAAAAGCAACCCAATGTGACGCTAGGAACCATCTTCCGACAGAAAAATAGATACCCATTAATGAAAATTTGAAAGTCTGACCGTCTTCCGGAAGACCCGGGAGGCAGCCTAAATCCGCCCCTGAACTTGAACTGAATATGTTCATAAACAGTTAACTGAGTAACAACAGTCTTTGCTTCAGACAGTCATTGTGGATAAGCTCTAGGGGTCGACCCCCCCCCTCCTCCCTTATTCCCGGTACTCCTTTATTCCCTGCTGCACGAGTTTCTTCTCACGCAACTGTAAATAACTAGCTTTTAAGACCAGAAAACCTTTCCAATCCAAGCAGCAAGTGTTCCTTTCAACATTATGAATATTTTATATCAATATTACCGAAACCACAATGCTGCTGACAACACATAACTCGGTGAAGGTACACGTGTGTTTCCCTTGTGGACGCCGCTGCCCCGCATATGTGGTTAGTATGCCGGTTAATAACAGCACGATGATCGCGTCAGGGCATGCAATACTGTGAACTTTCACAGTAACATTACATTTTGCTGTATTCCAGAAAGGTAAGGATATTTAAAAATGTATTTAAGTCTCAAGGCTTTAAACAGTATTAAAACATAAGGCCTCATTCAGAATAGGGGGCTAACTAGTCAGAGGGCCAAATATGGGCGACCCACCTAAACACTTCCCTACTAGAGTGTCTAATAGCGGATTAGACGGCTAGCTTTTTTGTGGCTCGCCATGTTTGACCCTCGGACTAGTTAGTCCCCAAAAATGAATGGAGCATCGGTGTGCATTAAAAAATGAGACAGTGACAGCATAAGCGGGACTGAAGTGGCATTGTTTGTTTTATTGTTTTACAAGAATAAGTTTGATCTGTTGGTAGCTTATCAAATTACGTGAATGCTAGGGAAAATTGTATACTTATCTTTTCCATGTTACTGTTCAATGACTAGAATAAGATATTTAAATCCAAAACACTGGTAGTTTGAGGCTGTAAAAGAAACAAAAATATCATGGACAGACGCAAAACCAATAACTCAACTGTGAGACTTGTCTAAAATAATTGTTTTCTTGCAGAAAATATGATGACAGAACCTACAGCTGTTTAAGTCAGTATGTGCTGTCGAAGGTAGGGGAATGATTTCAATCTGATAAAAACCTTTCAGAGATTCTTTGGTTAATAAAATATGGTTTGCAACAATTGGGTATCAAACATGTGGAAGGCCAAGCCTTAGAAACATCTAGCAATGACCTTGTTGTCAGGGTGTCCGCCTCCAAAGCGGGAGGAGGTGGCTTCGTCCTCCCCGGGGATGTACCATTTCTTCATTAACGGGTACCGGGTACCGTTAATGAAAAAAATGGTACATCCCCGGGAAGTGCCAAGCAGGGGGACAACAGGCACTGTTTTCCCCCTGCTTGGGACTTAGGGTTAAAGCAGGAGTAAAGTTCCTGGTCTGGCAGCGAAAGACAATGTTCGTTAGTGTGACTCCTACGGCAGCCGGGTTGCATCCTCCCCAGGGAAGAGAGAGCGTTAACACGTAGACTGTATCTTGGCAAAAAATGTCCACTGTAAACCGAGCTGAAATATTTAATGTAGTGCGATATATAGGAATTAAAAATCTACTTAGTGAATTGTATATTTTTCATAAGGCTGAATAAGAGCTCATTCCCAATAACAGTATCGCCTTTCGTAGATGGATCCATCTCTGTGATAAACTGATTAACGCTCCTCCTCTTGTTTCCAATAATCACCAGCTTTTTTGTATTCTACCCAAAACCAAAGGTCAATCTATTTATCTGATTGCATTCAGTGACAGCCCCTGCGGAGTTGGATCGATCTACACAGAACTATAATTTCATTAAGAATGAGCCCAAAAAGAAGACTCAATGCTGCTGCGTAATAAAACCCTTATTTTCGCAAAACACACCACCTGTCGCTATGCAGCCATCAAAAATTCATAACAAACCCTACCTTTTCCTTTTTTACTGAATGGGAGTAGCGACAATTTTTCTCAGAGAAGAAATATTATGTCATGCGCATATTTTTCTGAACGTCTTTGACCCAGAATTCCCGGCTATCATGAGGGTCATTATGTCCTGAACGTTGCAGAATTTCTCCTCAAAGAGGGGCACTTGGTATGCGGCTGTATTGATGTCTGTTATTAAAAGTGACGAAGTGCAATATAATGGTGCCCTCCCATAAACACCACGAGTCTACTCGGATCTACCCAACTCTGCTCGGAGTCTCCTTGAGTGCAATCAGCTTAACAGATTAACACACCTTGATTATACGAGTACATTGGAAACAAAAGGGGGCGTGTCTTTCAATTAAGCTGGTAGCACTTAGGGAGAGTCCCAACAGAATTGAGTCGATCCAGGTAGATCGATGGTGTTTTTATGGGAATGGGGTCTTTTGCCCCATTCAGTATAGGGGACTTACTAGTCCGAGGGTCAAACATGGTCAACCCACTACCAAGCTTGCAGTCTAATCCGCTAATAGACACTAAACAGATATCCAGTGGGGAATTATTCAAGACATATGTGACCCTCGGACAATTTAGTTCCTTATTCTGAATAGGGCCTTAGTGTAGACACCATTGACAAGAATAATAACAACATAGCAAAACCCGCTAAATAAGATGGGTACTTGGTGGGCAGCATGGCTTCAGAGAGCAACGGAAAAACGTGGCTTTAATGAAGAGAGAAAGAAAACAGTTGTATTAATATAACACTTTTTATATTTAAAAATTGGTGTTTACCTAGTCAATCTTTCAAGCTATCTTCAGCTGTGGGAAATTGATAAATGGAGATGAAAGTTTTACGAAGCTCTGTCCATTCCTTTTTTTATCAACCTGGACATTCTTCCTGGCAGTTGGTCATGCTTTGAAAACATTTAAAGGCCTCATCCATTCAATACGTAAAAAATTAATTTGTTATCACAATAAAAAAAAAGATTATTTAAATACATTATTCTTAAAAACGCGTATGTTACTCAACTTGGCCATTCCATTACCCACCTAATGCTGCTGTTTTTAGACCGTAGTGAGCATTACAGCAGGGAAAATGCACAGGCCAGGATGAGACTCCGTATTATTATCATCCTGCCTTTTAGATTTACTTTCTGAATACCTAGCTCTGCTGAAATGGCATTTGGTTTCCGTCAGCCTTAGACACTTGGGATACAAGGGCAACAGCTGGTTGTTGAAACACCATTTTTGGAAAAAGTACCCGCCCATTATTCTTGACTGACATGATAGCGTGCGCTGTAAATATTTGACACGTATTCACTAAGAAATAGTATTTGCACAAATTAGTTTAGAAAGAGAATTTCAAGAAAGAACAGCACATACCATCTTGTCAAGATATTCATATGGACGACAACGCTTGCAAACACCAAAAGATGCTGCCGTATCTACTGGTAAGTTAAGTTTGAAATTGAATAAAACTTCATGCTTTACATTAAATGATCCTCCCTAAAGGATGAGTGCTGGTAACCGTTGGCAAAGTGCACATCGTCAAAATTTAAAAATAATTTGTTATTATAAAGTTTATGCATACATTTGTTGCATGAAAAAAATATTATTTGGTTTGAGGCATCGATACTTATTATTTTTAGTGAGTTATATGTGTGTGTGTGTGTGGGGGGGGTAGCCAAATTTACCTTTTGTATGCATGATTTTTTCTAATGAAATGTGCCTTGTGGTGTAAAAAGAGCACGAGTAAATGGGAAAGAAATTGTATTTTTTTAATTCCAAGAGAAGAGAGGGGATGGGTGTTGTATTACGGTATTTTCTCACATAAGCCATCACTGATTTCACTGTATAAAAGTCTTGTAACTAGGGCAACTTCTTTCGGCATATTTATTCATTTTATGTAACTTTTTCTCTGACCAGCATATGTTGGTCTAAATAATTGTATTGATGACCAATATATATTCTGTAAAGAATAGCAAAAAATGCTGAAAGCAAAAAGCCGTTACAGTAACAAAAAATAATTTGTAAAATCACTCTAAATTACTATTTGGAATGTTTTCAATAGCCATAAAATACATAAGGTATAAATTCTTCGAAAATAATGATAAAGTAAAAATATCTGTATTACAGTGAAATTAATTCATCAAAAAAAGTACATCATGTGATTATATGTGTAACATGTACCTTGTATAGAACGCATTGCAATAGTTACATTATACAAAATATAAAAAAAATATGAGAATAAAAAATTTGTAAGAAACAATAGATAATCAATCAGATGTGCTGTCTAAAAAACTTTCGATCTCGCTTATACTATCATTATTTGATATTGGTAAATATGAAGCATCCAAATAGCCTTCTCCACAACATAATTTCCGATTATTTCTCTGCCCTCTGGCAAACCCATATACCACAGGACTGAAGTGATATGTGCACAACTTCCAACTGTCTGGGAACCTACTTTACACTGATAGTACCAGCCACTGATGGGTCTAGTTTTGCTACGGGAGGTCTGAGTCCATAAGCTGTACTGGTGGCTAGATGTGTGCCTTTATAAACTATTTTGGCTCTGATTAATTTAGGTACATCCTTAAACATGCTGATTTCTAACTGGCCATCTAGCAGATGCTCATCAGTATAGTGGCTAGCTTGCTTTATCTGGTAAACATCTGGTAATTAATTATAGGCTGGTGGTCTCTCGTTTGGACTATTTACCAAGTCAATAGGTTTTCACTGGTCTCCTTGATATCAGAAGCCATTCATAGCATTTTGACAAAAAAGTGCTGCAAATAATGCTTGTCTGGAAGGTTAGTCATAAGTAACAAACCTAGGGTGTGTGAGGTGGGGCCTTTTATTTTACTTTTTATGCAAAACGGATGTAAAAAGGGGGTATTTACACAATGACTTTAGTTGTGCAACATGTACTCTCATGCCCATTAGGAGTGGGGTGGGTCAAGCCCACCCTATGTGTAGAGGGTCTCTATAGCATGGGTCTCTATATAAAGTAAGGGCCACCACAATTAAAATGTACGTCTGTTATTATCGTAATTAATATAACTTTGAATATCTGAAGAATTATCTTTCTTTATCCTAAGAAATAAGAATAGGAAAAAATATACTAACTGTATAAAGACTCCATTTCTCATCCACATTTTCCTTTTTAGCATGCATTACATGAAAATGAATTTTTCCTTTTCTGCTTGCAACTGAATTTTTTTTACAAATTCTAACCGCTGCTTCCTTTTCAAGGACCTACGGTTTTTTGTAGTTGTTCTTTTTGTACAAAAGATACACTTTGTCTGTCTACCCATCCTATGTAAGCATGTAGCAGCTACCTCATGGCAGGAGTAAACATGGCCGGCTGCTAGCATATGGACTGAAAATGTTTGAGTAAATATCAAGCCCAACCCTAAGACAAGCTGATTTTCAAATATATCATTAATTTTTGATATTTCAAAATTAAAAAAAAAATACAGTGGATCATAAAAGTGTAAGACTTTAATATTAATTTGGTATAATTTTTTTCATTCATTCACAATTTATTTTTCATGGATACAGATGGGCACTTTTAGCCTCTTATCAGCACTCATCCTTTATCTTAAAGGAGTTGCAAGGGAATCAGAGATGTCTTCCTACCGCAATGTTGTGTGAAGTGTGGCAAGACCAATGAGTAGGCTAATAAAGTTCAGTCATTAATTCACTGATAAAGATATAATTGCAATTAAATCATAGCAGTTTTGAAGATATTTATATATATAAAAATATTAAAGAAAATGGATCATCCAATTGTTATAAGAAAGACGTTCCAGGCGTAAAAAAATAATAATTACTGAGGCATTCGCTTTTTCTCCGCAATGAACCAAATCGTTCACATTCGCAACTTATTATTTACATTTTGAATAGGATATTATCCAGATTTATATAATTTGTCTTATATGATGACAGTGCTTCAATGATTTTTGTGTATTCTAACACAAAAGAAAATAAAGACCGACACCTATATGAGTCCTCAATGATAGTTTATAGTTTCTACACGCAGCACTTAATTTATTATGAATTTGCTGATTGAAGAAAATATTATGATTTTGTGTAATTTACAGGGATATTTAAACTCTTAAAAGAACTCCAATGAAACTTTAAGCATAAATTTGAGAGAGCATTGTGAAAAAACCCAACCCACTGACCTTCGTATTCTCTAAGCTTTAAAGAAACTGCACTTAAAACCGTTCGGTTAAGTAACACTTTTTGATTTGTTTTTACGTATTACGTTAAGTAACTCAAAATTAATTCAGCTGGGCTTACTTGTATGTATTAAATTGGCAGAGGAGTGGGAGAAACATTTTAAAGTTTATTTTTTATTATGTTAGAATCCATTTCAATACACTTCACTGCAATGACTGAAATTTTTGCTTTCATAAATACAAATACATGTTCTCTGTCTATATGTCTACTCTCGAAGGCTTTTCAACAAATTGCGAAATGTGTAAACTAAGTTTTCTCATTTCATCTTATTCACATAAATCTGTTATGATAAAGCCTTTTCAGGATCGAGGTATTTGTTAGTTGCTCATTGCCATTTGATGAATGCCAATTAGCCTACAGTACTCCAGGAAGACATTTCACTTATTTTGAGCTTAAAGCAAGAAAAAAAATGAATAAACCGGCTTACTGTCACCGTGTGCGTCGTTAAAAGCCTTGCACGACCTTCTTTTTTTGTCGGAGTTGGAGAGTGGCCATTCTCTTTAAAGCCCGCAACGATGATGAGTCAGTTTGGAACTCACTAAAAAGTGCTAAACGTTTGAAGGCGCTGGTGCTTTGGAAGAAACGCGTCATAGTGATATGCTACATGTGATCCTATGGGACGCTAAGTCCTGGGAATACAGTCATAGGGAGTGCATTGCTAAGAATAGAATTCGTAGGGCACACACTGCTAGGGTTAATAGGACGCATGCTCCCAAGTAATGTTCAGTGATGAGCGTCCAAATTTGTATGTACCAGGCCAGTTGATAAGATGGTTGTGTCAGATCACGGGATATTTTGCACTTTCCTCGTATCACATATGTAGATTGTATTACATTTGCGATTTTATAAAGTATATAAAATTCTACCTGTAAAAATACATCAATGAATCACGGCTTGGATACATGTTAAAGGTGTGCTTGTAAAAAAAAAAAAATGGGGCACTGGTTTATTCCCTGAAGTTAATGCTAGTTGTTTGTGCTACTGTTTCATGAGGAGAAGTGAAATTTATGTAATATATCTCTATATGATATAGCTTTAACTGTGTTTTAGCTATATATTTAAATATTGAGGTAGCTATATGATGATGATGTTTGTTTATTTGAGTGACTTGTGCATTAATACATTGAACAAATCATAGTGCATACAATGTTTTTTCGCATCCAGCCCCAGTGGGTTTATCAGTCGCTGGTTCTTCTTTATACAGACTTAATTGACACTTAATATGGAATATTTTCTCCATACCATAATTCATCAGTTTTTTTCCTATTTTGCTGACGAATAAATGAAAATAAGGATTAAAATCGTGTTTTAAAACTTTTGATAATTTGTTCGATGTCATTGGGGCATCAGTTCATAAACTGAATTCGCCAGTGAAGCAAACAAAAATACATTGCCTATTTTAAGTCATATGACAACCATTGAAAGCGATATTTTTGATCTCAATGTTTTCCAAATTATCGTCTTTGAAAGAGTTACATGCCCCACAAAGGCCCCTAATCTCAGTGTCAAGTCACAGCAATGGTCGCTATTACGCCGGACCTTATCTTGCTTTTACCATACCTTTCAATTGGCAAGGCATTCCTTAGGATATGTTTTTAGAGTTTAATCTGGAATACAATTCCAGGCAACGGTTAAAACCAATTTGGTTCAGATGTGTTGTAGGACAAGCAGGCCGTTGATTCAGCAAGTAATGACCCACCCACATATTGTCTATGTGGTTTAAGTATGGCGGTTTCAATGACTAAGGTAGCTGTTCATTACCTTGGTTCTGTAAGTTAAGTGCTCTGTGTGAACCGGCAACCTCTTCGTGCAACCTAAAATTGCCCGCTGTCAAATGATGGTCAAGTGGTTCCCAGAGTATTCCTCTATTTGATCTGGTTCAGGTTTACATCGTTGACTTCCATTTGTGTTTTGGCACCAATGTGCTACCAATTCCAAATAATGATGTGTCAATGACCCTAGTCACTTAAGAAGTGCCACACGCCTTCAGGATGTCTGTAAACTCTGTTTTGACCAGTTTAGCGGTACGGGTAAAATCTGACCTCAATAAAGAAAGCCACGCAGTTACAGTGTTCTACCCAGAAACAGTCATGGTCCCCAATTCAATAGAGAAACAGAAAACGCTGTTTTGTTGTTTACAGTAGCTTCCTCAGAGGTCGCCTGATACCCTAACCTGCTGAAACCCTTTTGATGTTCGCTATCAGGCCTACCCAACTACCAGACTCGGCACCGAATGATCCTGAATTCACCGGTAAATCGGACCACACTACCCGTTTTCAAGGTGTGTATCAGTACGCATTTCACAGTATCAGACGTGACACCGCTGTTGCCTAGTACGCGATGTGATAGTGACGATTCTCAGCGGGGTTGAAAAGCATTGCATCACCACTCAAAATTTGTTCAGGGTATGATACTGTGTAATGCGATCTGACACACACCTTGAAAACGGGTAGTGTGGTCTGATCTACCGGTGAATTCAGGATCATTCGGTGCCGAGTCTGGTAGTTGGGTAGGCCTGGCTATGAGCCTTGAAAAACGCGTTTTGGTAACAATTTACCCTTCATTCAAAACAGACTGAGTGGTTTTGGTTTAATTGCAGCAGCACATCCTGAAGGACAGTGAGTCCTGTACCCTGTTGGTAAGATGTCGATACATTGGGCGTGGCCTCTGTGTAGGTGCATCAGTCTGGGCATAAAACTGTGCAGACTGTTTGAAACAATAATCTATCTGGCAATGTCTGTCTTTTTTGCGCCATTCTGGCACAGCTTATCAATTTTATAAAACACTGCTTAGCTCATTTTACGCACTGCAAAACCGTCTGCTTGCATGCAAAATTTCAGATTCTTCGATACAGTAGTTGCCGACATATGGGTACTTTTTTGAAAGAACCATTCTTCATCAAAGCTAAGCCTTGACCAGCCCAAAGAAGTACTAGCCAATGAAATCACTGCATATTACACAATGCAGCAGTGCGACAGACTTGGTAGTCAGTTAACTGGTAGCGACACACCTGACTTCATACTTCTCCAGTCAGATATTTTATGTGAGATCTGAGTTAAAAAAAAAAAAAAAAAAAAAAAAAAAAGAACGCATTTTTACCTAGGTATAGCTTTAGAACTGAAATATTCCATATTAAATGTCAAGTCTGTATAAAAAAATTGTCATTCAACAAATATCAAATGTAAAGTTACAAAATATTGACAAATAAATGTTAATGTGTACATAATATTTCTTATAGAAAAAAAGCTTTTGGAATCTCTCGCTCTTGATATATCTGTATAATATTGTTAGTTTTCCCCATTCATTAAACAAGATTTTTTCTCATTAATTAAACAAGATTTTTACAAGTCCAAATTAAAAAAAAATCTTAATCAGTCTCTAAAATTCTTGGGATCATATCTTCTGTTAAAATCTTTACACATTGTTGTTCAAAGATTCGACTAAGAAATTCGAACTAGAAATAATGGAACACAAAATGAATTTTAGAGCCGAAAAACAATGTGAACTCGTGCAAAATCAATAACTAAACTGTGAGATATACATAAAATAATTGTTTTCTTGTAGTAATGATGATTACTGTACTTTGAGCAGTGGGTACTGCCAAAGGTAAGAAAAATTAAGTTCAAACTGATAAGAGATCCCATGATTAATGAAAACCATTTAGTTGCCAAGAATGTTGGTGACCAAGCAAATTTATCAGCAGATTTTCTAATCATATTTTTTTCTAGGACTGAGTGAAAGAAGACTCAATGCTGCTGCGTAATAAAACCCTTATTTACGAAAATAATCAAAAATTCATAAACATTATCTTTGACGTTTGAATTTCCTTTTTTACTTGATGGGAGTAGCGACAAATATTACTCAACTTGGCCATTCCATCACCCACCTAACAATGCTTCTTTTCGACCGTAGAAAGCTTGCAGAAGGGGGTGCAGTGCACAGGCCAGGATGAAAATCCGTCTTACCTGCACCCTGCTTTCTCAGGTTAACTATCTTAATACCTAGGTTTGCTGCAAAGGCATTTGGTTTCCGTCGGCTTTAGGGACTAGGGGTACATAAATAACAGCTTGTTGCTGAAATACCATATTAGGACTGGAGACCCCTCCCAATTCTCTTGACTGACATTGTAGTCTGCACCGTAAAGATCTGACGCGTAATCACTGAGAGATAGTATTTGCACAAGTTAGTTTAGAAAGTGACTCTTCAAGAAAGAACAGCATACACCACCTTGTCAGCTTATTCAAATAGACGTCACCGCTTGCAAAAACCCAAAGATGCTGTGGTATCTCTTGGTAAGTTGAGATTGATATTGAATAAGACTGTGCTTTCCATTAAATGATCCTCAATTAACGTATTTTAAATGAGTTGCACTGGAATCAGAGATACCCTTCTACCTCAATTTTGCATCTAGTTGTGTGAAGTGTGACAAGACCAATGAGTAGGCTAATCAATTTCAGTCATTTCTTAACTGATTAATATATTATTTTACTTTAAACATATCAGTTTTGAAGATATATGTGCGATCAAACAAATAGATTATGCAGTTGTTATAAGAATAACATTCCAGGCGTAAAGCAAGAAGTTTTTTTTCTGCAATGAACCAAATAGTTCACATATGCGATCCTTATTGTTTAAGTATTTGGTAATTTACAATTATGTTTAAACTCTTAAACATCTTCAATCAGTATAATTTGGAGGAGTCATTGTGAAAAAAACTAAGCATTTAACAAAATCTACTTGAAACCATTCGGTTAAGTAACACTTATAGATTTGCTTTTATATACTATGTTTTCACTCCAATCAAACTTTATTTGTATTATTTTATAATCTACTTCAACACACTTCAGTGCCACATTTTAACGATTAAAATTTTGCTTTCATTAATAGAAACTGATCTTCTCTGTCTGTCTTTCTGTCTGTCTGTCCACTCTCGGAGGTTTTTCAACAAATTGCGAAATATGCAGACATAAACTAAGTTTTTATCATTTCATCATATTCCCATAAATCTGTTGGGAGAAAGCCGGTTCGTATCCGAGGTATTTCTTAGCATCTCTTTTTCTTGTTCAGGGTACTGACAATTTTCCTCTGAAAAGACAAATTATGCCATGCGCATCTTTTGTTGTTCGTGCTTGACCCAGAATTATCAGGTATCGATAGCATCATGTTGCTAGATTTCAGTTCTGAAATTTTCCGAAATTGCTGCATTGACGTCTTTTAAGATGTGAAAATTAAAATTTGACGCAAGTGCAATATTAGTGTAAATACCTCTAACACGAAACCTTGCACAGCACTTCTTTTTGTTTTTTGGTCGGAGTTGGGGCTGGCCATTGGCTACAAAACCCTTAACGGTGATATGTCAGCTTGGAACTCACCAATAAAAGTGTCAAAGGTTTGAAGGAACCGGTGCTGTGGCTGGACCGCGCTTCACATTGATGCCACATGTAGTCCAATGGGACGGTACCCTTCAGGCCCTCGGCTGTACAAGAGTGACTTGAGCAGTACGGCATTATCAGGGTGCATTAGCCTGTCCAATCACCAGGTGCAAACCCCAATAAAAACCTTTGAGATGAGATTCTGAAATATTTTAGCGAAGAACTATCCCTTAACGGAGAGGCTCTAACCCAAATGTCTTTTGAGCCTGGTTCAGCATAAACCTAGGGGATTACTGAGTCTGTGCCCGGACGGATGGTGGGCACATCAGGTCACGTGGTTATCCTTCTAAATATTAATACAGCCATAATGGCAGGTGTTATGCAAGGGCAAGATACTGGTCTATGAACATGTAGTAAAGATACCTACTTGCCATAACAAGTTAAAAAAATACTAATTGATAATCCTGACAAATCCAGCTGTTGTTCATCTTCAAGCTACATACTACATCCTATTCAAGGTAAAGTATTCTACACATTGTACTCATTGTGTTGTAAAGAAAATCAAATTATATATAAGTCAGAGAAGAATTTCATCAGCTGTGTTAAGTTATAAGAATGATGTGAATTTTTCTTCAGTCAACAGCTAACATCGAAATATTGGAGGTAAAACCTATCTCAATATCAGCTGTTGACTGAAGAAAAATTCACATCATTCTTGATTTATATATAAAATATTAAATACACCAGTAGAGTTATGAACGTAATACCCATTAAAAATTCAAAGAAAAAAGAAGAAATAGTGGATGGTAAAGTAAATCAAGAGTGGTGTAGTTTATTATAATTTTGTTTGAAGATTTCTGTGAAAATTCACCATCACATGTAGGGTGGGGATGGGGAGCATTACAACCTGGGGCTTTATGGAATATAATGATAGGCTTATACCGGTACGTTATAGATCTTCAGTTAATCAAGCGATTAGCGTTACAGCTGAACGTCACTCATCGTCTCTTGTATATAAAATTACCTTTGCACACTGAATAAAATATCAGTACTTTGGATATAGAATAAAACTCTTGTAAAACTTCAGTATAGCGATGGAATTAACACCTATTATATTATCTTATATCATTATATTTTAAAGAAGAACAGAATAAAAAGAGAATAATAAACTCGAAACATTTGCACAGCAAACCATATATCCAATTCGAACGTTCTCGGAGTACCGTAGATGTGTTCCACTTTGACTTTGAGGGATGTTAAAGCCATTCTCGCTACATAAACTAATAAACGTGTTCAAAACATAAACTTAGATTAATTGTCTGTAATATCATGATTATTCTGAATCTATAACATCGAAATCACAATGCAGCTGGCAACAAAACGTTGCACCCTTGAGGTCTGCGCTTTCCTACCATCCGTAGGTACTAGTTCAGTTGATAACGGTTAGAGCGGGGGTACTGTGCGCTTGCATAATTCTAGGACAATCGCCCCCACGGACAAATCCTCCCAGACACCCCCCCCCCGGGTGATCCCCCCCCCAGGAACTGTACTTTGGGATGTAATTCCACTCTCATAAGC
>NW_019775125.1:280779-318231 GCF_001039355.2 Lingula anatina | reverse complement strand
AAAAAAAAAAAAAAAAAAAAAAATTAAAGTAAATTGTAAGTTACATAATGTTGCAGAATTTGGAACACACGTCAGACATAAAAAAAAAAAACATAGGTTTTGCTGCAGCAAGTAAGGCGCATACCGAAATTATACATTCACTATTAATAATAGTACCTAGGTGCACCAAAATAACGTGTCAAAAAAAAAAAAAAAAAAAAAAAAACAGAGAGATGACCTTTAACAAAGGTATTTTTAGAAAAGCAAAAAAAGGAATGGACCTACGTAGAGTAGGGTGGAATGTTGTATCCCTTTTAAGGATAAAAACACAGACCTTGCATTTGGGAACAGTCTGTAAGACCATCATAACTAGGAAACGAGGTCCTAAATTCTGAAAAAGACTTAAATAGTGTGTTTTATGAACAATTCGACTGGATGGCTAATATGCATAATATATTACATTAGGTACTTCAAGCATTACTTATCAGCGTCTCAGCGCAAGGTGGAGTTTTAAAGCCAGGGGTCAGGCTCATAGACCCAGCGAACGTGACCTTGTACTCGTGCGACACAGGCGACATCTATGACAGTAGCACGTGGCTACTTGTATACCCATACGGCATGGGCAAAGTTGAAGTGAACAACACCATAAGTAGCAGACAGGCTGGTGGTTTAATGCACAAAGTTTTCGCTGTACAGGAAGTTGGTTAGTAACTTTTACTAACCTCATGGGAACACTTACGTATCGTTGTAATTAACCATATTTGTTCAACCATTGGCTGAATGATGATTTGTGTTAACGCATAAATATAAATAAACTAAAAGAAATGGTTCAAAATATGTAAATGACTAATATGAACACATTTTAATGGTCATTCTATATGTACCGTTTGGTCTTTTTGAAAACAAATAAAAAAGAGTTAAAAAGAAATAATATGTATTTACATGTAGCAACACCTCAACTTTTGTGCAGTGCTTTATTGTTGTTTATTTTCAGGTACCTACTTTTTTATGTTAGCCTCTGTGGCAGAACTGGAGGACATCTTTGAATACATGAACGAATCCCAAGAAACACAGACTATAGAGAGAGTAACGAGACCCGAGGCAGAAGAATTTATACCAGACCCAAACCTTGTAGAATCTCTGATCAACTATACATTTTCAAATGATAACTTCACTCTCAATGGATCAGCTGTCAACGTGTCTGACTCCTCTGGACTAAACGGAACTCTACCGAGTAGTGGAGCTCACGACTTTGTACCAGAAGGAGAAAATGTGCTGGTTTTTACAGGTTACACACTTTTTAGTTTTTTTATTTTTTGACATTGATAACATTACGACACATCGATTGTGCCACAGAAATCAGTTTATCTTAGACAACAACAACATATGTTCGTAAGCTGTCAAAAATAAAATAAATGTCTACCCAAAGATGTTTAAAATAAGGGAGTTCCACTTTTTTGCGTGGTAGGGGTTAAAGTACTCACTCTGTTAGAATATATTTAACAATCTTAGATCAGGACGTGTGGAAATGCGCTGGTCACCGGTACAGGGACAACGATGGAAATGAGCACGTGACGTACTATCTCGTAATGCCAAGTGACCAGAACCAGAACGTGACTGCCGGAGACATCTTGGTGGGCTCTGACAGCAGAGGCTTTCTTGAAACTGTGACCAGCATAAATGAGACAGGAGGGAAATACTTGGTGCATTCTGATCTGCTGCTTTGTGGAGAACTTGAGGAAAATGTGACCAACTTAATGTGAGAATTCATTTCATTTTAAATTGAAAACGAATATTTAACACAAATATAGACAATTGTAACTTATTGTAAACTTGTAACATTTATGAACTAGAAGGACCGATAAGGTCGATTTACGACCACAATATAAAGTAGCTGCATTTTTAAGCTACTTCTGGCTTAACTGGGCATGTTGACTTTATCTTAGTCATAAGAAATCTATTCAACTGAGTTTATCTGAATTATTAAGAATCCACGCCTGCGCTTCAAAAACTACGTAAAACAATAACAAAAATATCTAAAAGCAACTCTGATCTTATATATCAGACATTATCAGCCTTAATAAATTTTGGCCTCAATATTGGTCAGTAACGGTTTTGTAATGAGAATATCAACTTGAAAATTAATAGTTGATTTGACATTATAACAGCCAACTATTATTTTTGAAATATTCCAAAATTTTGACAAGAGAGAAGGCAGCTGGTTTCAGGGACATCTAAACAAAATAAAATGTCCTCATGAATTCATTTAGTATTTTTAGAAAAATTAAAGTAAATCTGGTGGAAAGATGACCTCATAGCTCGAGATAAGTCGCGCACATTAAACATTTAAAAAATTGTTGGTAAGGATACGTGTCATTTTAACAATTTAAATGTATAGTGAAAGTATGAGATATACCGTCCCTAGAACCCGGTAAAATTTTGAACAGAAGTTAAACAACATTCCATGCTAAGACATTGAAACTATATACAAGGAAAAGCTGAACTATTATTTTGTTTCGAAAGTGGCCATAATCAATGCACGGGTGGGGTTGGATTCCCTCAGCTCTTTACTACCAATCCCAAATCATTTTGAGTAAATCTACCAAAGTATGTCTTGTGAGTATAACTCACACTTTTCGTTTTTTAATTAGTGTATGGATTTAGTCGTAGGTTTAGTTGATGTATATATGTTTGTTTCCTAGTGTCACAGATATCGACATGCCAGAATCTACATTGTTTTGTCAAGGCGGTGACGGGATACCAGGACTTCACGTAAATAACCAATCAGCTGCAGTTAATTTTGGTGACGTCATTGCAGGAAGGCCATCACGCGCATTTTCTGCAAAGGTATATTAATCGTTTTTAATACGAACAGTAAGGAAAGTATCGAACCTAAACATTGTCCAATAATTTCGGTACTTTATCTAATTCACTGGAAATCCTATTTTTTCAACATTTCAACATAAACATATGTTCTTCGCTGTATTTTATGTATTTTCATCCGTCTATTCTACAGTGCAATTCTTTCACGCTAGGGAGTCTAACCTACGCATCCAACACATGTCCTCAGTAATACATTATTTTAAGTTTTGGAAACGTTTTTCAGGCAATCCGATGCAACACTTCAGGTGCCTATACCTATTGCGAAGTGACGCCTATTTTAGATATTGCCAACAACGAAGTCATAGTAGCCAGTTCCAACCTTCCCACACAAAAGAGTAACCGAGTGACAAGAGATACATACACATTTACACCCGATGATTTCACCAAGGTTTTTTCAGCTACTCTGGGGCAAATCAAGGTGAGATACCTCCGGGAAATCACTGCTGTCTGAGCAGTAGCATGGAGAAGAATGGTGGTTAAATGTGTTCTTTTCAGATATAGATGGCGTTTTATTTATACAAAATTTATACAATATTTAACATGAGTCCCCGTGTGCTCGATATTTGCAATTTCTTGCAGCAAATACTATCTTAGTAATTGAATCATGGCATATGTAATACAATTGATGAACATTTGGTCTTAATATCACTTTGTCTTGATACGAAACAACTAGCCCTTATTCACAAGAAATCTAATTTTAACATTAATGATAAAATCAGCCCATTGTTGTTATTCACATCCAAAACAAATTTGGAAAACCTTTCAGTTCCCTTGTGGGAAGTTCACAGCGACAGCCGCGGCGACTTTTAAAGCATCTTTGACTACAAGCCTGACTACGAAGTTGTCTTCGCCTTTTATACAAAATGTCCGTGCAGCAATCTCTACCTCTTTGACATTATCTTTAACGTTTCGACTTGACATCGAATGCAGGTGAGAGACTATCAAATTTTGCATTAAAGGATAACGGTTGACAACATGCGCGCTGGTGTTCACTACCCTTATGCTGGTCTTATTTATGCCTTCGATGAAAGATCTTAAATTGACACTATTTACAACGAGCTGCATTTATGGTGGATTTTGGTTAGACCTAAGACTTGTCAGATTGGACAATTAATAATTGATACTTCTCATGGTGGTGAGTAGTATGTACATGTAGATGTAGCTTTGACCGTTTTTTGTTTAACTTTCGTTTCCGATGGCTTTGCGTTAAATAACTGCACTCAATCGATTTGGAACAGAAGTGATGCTACTGTGATAACACATTGGGAAGACAAGGCCGTGTGTTTAAAGGAAAACAATGTTGGAAAACAATTGCTTTTATTACGTCAAAATGCTTTTCCTCCTGTTTCAGCTACACTAAAACGGGTCCTGACAACCCGAAGTACAAACATCCGATCGACAACGTACTCATCGTACCATTTTGTATCCCTATATTTTGGGGTATATGCATTCCGGCCGCCGTAGTTGCTGATTTGACCGTGGCATACACGCTCACTGCTCAGGTTAGTTGTTTTAAAAAGGAGGAAACCATCTCCATTGCCTCGTACGTAGTTATATCCAGATCTATTTTTCTTAGAAAAAATGAATAAAACGACTTCATTTAACGATAGCATTTCTCGATGAATATATTGCATGCATTAGGAAATAATTTTTGAGTGAATGTTTTTAATTTAACTGTCGCAGAATGTTTTCCAGGTGAAAGGGTTCGTGTCACTTACATTGAAACGCACAGGTAGTCTCGAAGCCTCTGCAGAATGGAATCACCCTGACGACATATCTTACTCTGGTCCCTCAGTAAGTTATGGCTTAGCAGTATTTGCTAATGCTTCATATGTGTATCTCCAAAAACAAAAACAAAATATTTCTCTGCAGCATGACGTTATATACTTACTCGAGTGACAAATAGGTAGTCTGTTTCTGGATAATTTTCTTACATATCCATCTTACTATATGTACAGTAAAAGGCTCGTATCATTTAGCTATATGAAAAGTATACATGATGCACATAATTTATTTCATCTATTGCTTGCAGACCCGTAATATTGCAAGCACCAGTTTCTTACCAGTTTCTCATCTCAACTTATTTATACCTTTAAGTATGCAGTAGATATACAGGTATACGTACCCACCAAAACGAGCTGATCAACAATAATTTTTCAATTGGTTTTATGCTCACAAATATGTGTAACATTTCTTAGTTCTCGCTGACCCCACTGACAAAAAGCCTCGACGGCGGGTTGGAAAAAGACGAGACATTTGTCCGAGCAGAGCTTGAAATAACTCCAGCGTTAAAAGTGCACATCCCAAACATGGCTAAAATCGCCCGTATTATACGTGCCGCATCTTTGTGGATTAGAAAGTGGTTGAAAAAATTATTTGGCGAAGCAAAATCAATACGTAAGTTTTTCGTAGGAGCATTTGAATTTTGGAAAAATTTATTGATGAGTAGTTTAATGATAACGTTTGTAGGTGCACAATAATTCCTTTATAACTGTCACGTACACATCCATACACACTTGTGTTAAATCAGCCTAGCAGGATATCATTAACTGAAAATCCCAAAAGGATATTGAAGAACATATGGCGAATATGGTATTCAAAAATAGCATGTATTCCAGTCCAGATTGTATTGCCCACCTAAATGAAGAGAGCCCACTTGGAATTCTTTTTACCATGCCTACAAGCTGTATTATATTTTAATTATTTACCTATGTAAAGTCTATAAAATACTTATAATGATAACGACCCCTTTGCTTAATGCTCAAACACTCTATGTAGGTTTAATACTGTCAAGCATGCAAAAGTGAGATATGGATATCGAATATCACTCGGGTACATTTACTTGGAGAGGGTTGTATAAGCGTTCAAGAATTAGTTACTTGAGAAATGAAGCGAAATTTAGAAACTCATATTTCATGCCAGTTGCTGTGAAGATGTGTATTCAATAACTTTACGTTCATTTTACTTGTTTTGAAATATTGGCACACAAAGGGGCTTAACAGAACCAATTTGAAGACACACATCATGGTATTCTTACACATTGTCTTTTGGGATCAATACTGTCAGTGCTATATACAGGTAGCTTCTTAGATAACAAAAATCCCCTTTATTTGGTTGAAATATATTGACCCACATTACCAACTTCTAGCTGGTCCAGTCATGGTGATATAATCAAAACTTAACTGACCATTCAGAATTTGATTACAGTTCCTATCGGTAGAAATAAACGAAAGTCAAAATGCATAAAGGTAAATGCTCTGTATGATCTTGGATTCTTTTAAGAAATTCGCAATTTCCAGTAAGTTTCTCGTCATTTTCTGCACCCCTCATTTTCTGCGAGGTATATTGCAGCTGTGTACCATTAAAACACTCTAAAAATAACAGTTTTTAAAGGCCATTTATGGCTTGCGTGACAAGTTTACCTTTTATCATTGGCCTTCGGGCAGGAACACGCGTGTACATGTATGTTCCTGCTTTACGACATAAATGGAAGGAAAATTAATCTCTCTCTTTATATTTTCAGACATAGATCCAATCCTTGAGTTCGTCCTATCAGCACCACTAATAGGCAGAGCAGAGGCCGTTGCATGCCCCAGTGATTGCGAGAATTATCCTGAGGAAAATATCAAACTGGCAGCTCACGCGGGACTTCCCGAGAGTTATAACGGAGACCTCTACATCCGGGTACCACTTACCCAGAAAGCAAAAGCAATACCTTGGAAGTTGTTCAGCAAACAAGGAAACCATTTTGATTGGAGGTGGGTCTCCGGCGCCATGCAGTACTGTTTTGTTATTACTTGTTTTCAAGGGAGTAGAACCATCAGTCTAGATAAAGAAATTCTTCTCCATCCTCCGAAACACCGTTAATCCAATGAATTAAAATGACGTAATTTACAAGTGAAATGCGATATATGTTAAAAATTGAATGAGTTGGGAATGGACATTACCAACAGCATCAAGGACATTCGTTGTCTAACAACACAAATGAACTTGGTGTATTTGAATATATTGTTAGCACGTTCAGTCCAATTTAAGGATATTGTAACTCTTTATTATCATCCAGGTACCGTAAATGATTTTTCCTGCATCTTATCATTCAATAATGCATCTATCTTTGTGCTGATAAAACGATGAAAATACCCTAGAAAATATGAAATATCGGCGTTTACCTTTTTCCTTTTCAATGTATTAGCATAGGCACCTCAAAGCTTTAACCGTCAATTTAACACCTTCCTATTTTGAAGTGAGATAGCCTTCACCCCTGAACAAGATAAATTGATGAAACTTGGCAGAGTTGAACAAGGCTGTACTCCCAGAGCATTTAGATCGATCTATCCCCGCGGGGAGTCTCACTAGATTACTGTCAGATAATCCGGCTTAAATGTCCGTCCCGCCTACTACAAGCTGTAAGGGGGTAATTAACTTTGGTGTCCGCTCGGCTGACAGCTATTTAGCGTGAACCCCCAGGGAGTTAGGTCGATCTAAAGTAGATCGATCTTATCTCTGGAAATGGGGTCCAAGAGTGTACAGGCCACAATCCCATGCCATCATTTTGGTTTAAATGTTGTTATGGAGTTATGGGCCCAAAATTACACTTTTTCTTGAAACAAAGGCGTTATTTTGCTATGTAAGCGATAAAATCTGAACTGAGACTTTTAAGAAATATCCCTGGTGTCATTAAATCGGCGTTGAAACGGTGATCTCGGGTGCTCTGGTAAAAGAGAAATTTGAGAAACCAATTTTTCATTTTTTACCGCAAAATCGCAATTATGACATCCCCGTAAAATGAAATGTGTGTAAATGTAATTTAGTCACTGCACACTGAAGATTGATTTTTTACCCAAAATAATGTATATAAGGCAGTAAATAAGGAAATTTCGGCGACGGGTGACAATATCCTTAAGGCATTTACAATTTTATGCATATGCCAGTTGGAGGTCGTGAACGTTTTTCTATATTTTTGTTACAGAAAGTGTCTTGTATGGGATCCCTTTCCGCCATGTGAAGAGACCACAACCACTTCTACAACTACCATTACACCTCCGCCAACAGAAACTGCAACCCCTTATTCACTACCTACACCACCCGATGTAACGCCTTCAGTAGTCAGCGGTGATCCCCACATGATAACATTTGACGGGGCTAGGATTACCTATGACGGGGCTTGCCGCTATCTTTTAACAGGCCTGTGTCCAATTTATAAGGTATGACTTTCTCCCTCCCTCCTCTTTCGAGTACTCTAACACCATCTCTCTCTCTCTCTCTCTCCCTCCCTCCCTCTCTCTGTCTCTCTCTCTAAATGATTAACAGTACGAAAAGATTCACCGTATCTGAACCTGAGGTTAATTATCACCAGTAAGTATAGCACGTACAAATTTATAGCAAAAAGTATTGTAACGTACCGCAGATGACCCATTTAATGACAGATGATAAGCACAATCAATTTTAGTCGGGTTTAACGTTGACAGACGAGCACTGACATTAACTCATATTGGAAGAAGGAAAATTAATATCGGTGCACCTGGACCTGAAATTTGTTTAAAGGGAAAAATCGCCAGTCCAGCCTGCCGTATTTAACGTTTTAAGATATTGCTTCTCTCTTTGGACATAACCTTGACGCCGATGTCTAAACTGTTTCATTTTTTACCTGGGGTTGAAGGTTGGCGTAGTGACATCATGAATCACATCACAGAAATAAAACGAGTACACGGGTGTGAAATTGAAACACCGTTCAGGTTATTTCCGTTGTATAGTACAAATTGTTAAGTATTAGTTTTTAATAGTGCATATAAGATTCGATATTACACCATATTTGTTAACGACGATCTGCCACACAGTCCATTACAATAGCACACCGTCACATGTCAATCATTGTCCCAGTGTGACACAGACGGAGATTTATATGAAGGTAGCAGAATAATTAGAAATAATATGACTTAAAGCATGCAAAAAGAATGTCAAGTGATATTTTTATCCGAGATGTAACTCACTGTTTAATGCGTTTCTGAATAGAGTGACGTCGAATATTTCACTCTGAGCGGAAGGAATACCCAGAAAGGCCGGGGAATATTTGTGGAGGATGTCCTGCTGACTTTATATGGGCATCGACTTCACCTGTCACACGCAGGGATAGTCAGTGTAGGTTTTATGTTATTGGATACATGTGCTGAGTTTGCATACCTAGTGAAAGGCAATAAAAGTGAAAGGCAATAAAAAGAAATATGTCATAACAATGAAAGAAATGTTTACCGTTATTATCAGAAAAGCCTAGATGTCAGAATTAAAATCAAAAGTGTTCAGAATTCACCGTTCCGAGATGAGTGATTGACAGCATTGTTTTAACCAATAGAACCGTATAATTAATGTCACGTGATACGCATGTGTAAACAGCCGCCATCTTACCGGACAAACAATCATCTGTCCGGTGTATCAGATTACGTTGAAGATTTTTGCATTTTTTGTCACTTAAGACAAGTTTCTCCGACAAAGTCATGCCAGTAAAACACTGTTGTTATGGGTGTTGCAAATCTGATTCTCGTTATCCGGAACGAATGGAAGGGGTGTATTTCATTGCTTTTCCGAAGCTAAAAACACAGCTGGAGAAGTGTCTAACCTGGATTCGTGCATGCAGCCGTCACACAACTCAGCGTTAAGAATGTTACAAAAGACACTTATAAANGACAACATTGTGCGTCACCATAAATTGTTCCGTTTCCCTCAGAAATCTTCACATTGTGAATATAACCTTGCGTAAAATAGTTCAGTCCTTTTTGAAGAGCCTTTTATGACACAGATTCACTATTCGGAAGGAAATTAACTGCGATATTTTCTGGTATGTTCTCTAAGGAATCTGACACGATGTTTGTCTGCTCGGTGGCCATTTTGACTATTGCTTGTTACACCTAGCAACAGTATCTAAGGGGGCGGAGCTTATCCGCTCATCTCGGAACGGTGAATAAATAAATGAGAGCCGCTCAGATAGCATCTTTTTAAAACCACATCTTTTTCTTACAGGTGGATGGCAAAGAACAAAATTTGCCTTTTTGGAACGGTCGTATTAACATAACAAAGACTGTACTCGCCAACACACATGCACGGGTGTCTAAAAGGTTAATGTTAGAACCCGTGCTACGTCTGGAGACGGCCGCCATGATAAACATTACGTTTACAGTCCGTCACCCAGACAGCGATGGCCAACATCATCTGTGGATGGAAATTCCTGGGCAATATCGAGGAAAACTGTGTGGCCTGGCTCAGAATTTCAATGGTGACCCTTCTGATGACTACCGCCTGTGTGACGGACAAGACATCCGCCATATTGCGCCTGCTCAGATACGGGACCAAATCATAGCAGAGAGTTGTCGTGTTTGGGATGAGGTCGACGGTCCAAGGTGAGAGTGGGATATAGAATTTACTTCTTACCAGTTGCACAATAATATTATCTTAAATTTCAAGGCAGTGATCTCAGTCTGAGATACAAGACTCGCTGTTGTTTACTCACTTTGCTATATTATGTCTGACAACCAAATATAGAGGCGGAGTAAGTTGTAGTACTTGATACAAAACCCCCCCTGTGATATGATGCGGGTTTTGCGCTCAATTTCTGTCGTAAATTTTAGAATAAAATGGAGAAGAACTCACGCTTCTTTTTCTGTAAAATAGAAAAAAAGACTATGATAACCTTTATAACTTTTTATCTTCCAGCCCCATTTGTTAGACGACTTAGATGGCAACAGACGGATGTACTAAACTGGAGACTGAATTTAGCCCGACGTGGTTTTACAGAACAATCGCCAGTGCTTTGTGTTCCGATTACTTATCTTCATTCCTGAGTCAGTCTTTCAAGATAGTTGTTTAATTCAAGAAATACTTACCGGTCCTAATCCACGTAATGATTTGACTTTCAACCATTGCAATAATTGGAGAATGATTTATTGATAACTGTGAGCGCCAGTTTTACCGAATTACTGTTAGATCACACAAATAAGTTAACAAAATTCTTATTCGTATGACTAAATGTTACTTATGCTAATTCATATTGTTCTGAGCATCACTTACGTAACTTGACCTCTACAAACAAAGGATATCTCTTGACATTTTACCTGAAAATCAGATCCAAATATCGAAAGTGGGTGCATGATCTTTTAAAGTATGACCAAAATATCAAGTGAGATACCTGGAATCAAAGTGGGATAAATTTATATTATCAAAATATTAAAGCGGGATAGCTTTATATGCTATTACCAATTTATCAAAGTGGGATAGCTTAATATTATCAAAATACCAAAGTGGGAAAGCTTTATATTATCGAAATATCATAGTGGGATAGCTTTATATTATTTAAGCAAAATATCAAAGTGGGATAGCTTTGTGTTATGTTACCAAAATATCAAAGTGGGATAGCGTTGCATAAAATTATCAATAATCAAAGCGGGACAGTTTTATATAATATTATCAAAATTTCAAAGTGCCAAAGCTTGATTTCATATCAGTGTAATATAATGTTTGGTAGGGTTATTATTCAAAAATCAAAATGAAAGGTTTACATAATGCTGATAAAATATCATTGTGGGATCGGATGATATGATGTATATGATATGTTAAAGTGAGAAAGATAGAAATGATATTAATGAAATATCAAAGTTGGATATATTTAGATGATATCAATTCCACAAAAAATCTGAAATAAAATGGTAATGGTTAACTGTTGACTTCAATATAATTTTTACTGACGCCTGGGTTAAAAAAGGTAACATGATTTAAAATAATTTTCATCATAAATAAGCGAATTTTTAGAATTTTTTTCCGTAAATGAGGAAAAGTTTCTTATTCGGGTACATAATACTAACTGCTATATTGTCATTTGATATTTTAGGCAGAGCATGGTTTCACTATGTGGTTCTAGTGTCACTAATGTGGCACCTAATACTAGTGTTTCAATCCGGCATTGGTACCACTCACCTCATCGTGGTACTACTAATCTTACGGTACCATGCTTTAACATGACTGTGCTAATTCGCAAGGAATCTCGGTTCATTTTCTCACTGGATGGCGCCAATAGATTTCCATAACTATAGATGTCGACCTTTTTATATACTCGTGAAATAATTTACCCATTCTAGTTAAATGACACATAACACAACTGTTAAAGAGAATCACTAAGAATGTTAACAGATTTGCTGTATCAAATGTACCACCCGTACCTTAAATTTACATAGGGCGAGTGTAGATTTCCTGTAACGCATAGACAACATCCACTTGTTACCTACACGGCTGAAATAAAGTATTTTAGACTTTAAATAAATATTATTATTAAACCAAATTAATCACGTGGTCATCTATAAAAAAGTTATAAAACTTCAACTTCAAATTGTTCGTCATAAATTTGACTTATATGTCCTCTAGTTCGTAAAAGTCCGCCAAATAACGCAGTTATGTGTGAAGAAGTTATCTTTATCTTTTGCTCATGTTACGACACAGTTATAGTCTTTCTTATTATTTATTAACCACCTTCCAGTTGTTACATGCGCCGCTTCTTTCATTCCTATTTCTACCTCATGCAATCTCTAGATACCGGCCTTCTCCCCCGTTTAAATTACGCGCAGTTTTATACATACCATAAGAGCATGTCAATCAACTCAAATCACTCTACAAAACACTTCCCGCTCCTGTCAATTACTAACATTACATTTTTATGACTTCATTAATGCTACCCAAGCAATTAAGCAATTATTCAAATAAATTGCTGGAAATGCCCTAGAGTTATATATATAGCTCAGAAAGAAAGCATATTATATCCCTTCAATAATCATTTAATATAAAGCGATGCCCCTTGATATTTCTGTAATACCCCTGTCACACGAAAGGCAGAATGAGCAAGAATACCGTCGGACAGTTCTTTGTGCGTTCCTGGATAATCGAAGAGCATTCTAAAATTCCGAGTGCATTCCAAATATTTTTACCCATTCTTGTGGGCGGCCCGAATGTTTTGCTCATGTTAAAAACTTTCGAAGTGCATTCGAAGTGGAAAATTATCGAATGGCATTTGAATAGTATTCTAACTGCACTATGACTGTATTCTAAATATTCTCCCGGCATTCCTACAGCATTCGAAACATTCTGATCACATTCAAGGGAGAACCGAAAGGGCAAGACACTTCAAAGGTAGAATGAGCCGAAATGCAACTCGAATGCATCTCGATGGTTGCCGAAATCCTATTTCAGCCAGCAATCGAACTACATTCGTACGGTATTCGAAGTGTATTCTAAATATTCTGACTGCATTCTGACAGCATTATCGATATTCCTAGTTTTTTAACTACATTCGAGCTGCATTTGAGAGATAATACAGCCGAAATGTGCACGTATCATTCCCGGCGGATTCAAGCGCATTCTGAGTATTCCAACGGCATTCTTACAATAATTTTTGTCAATTTGAAATTTCTTCCCGAATGTAGTACGAATTTTTTAATTCAGTCATTCCGACTGGTTCTGCTTTATTCCTGCTGATTCCGAATAAGTGCTTAAGTTATGTTATTTGAAATCATATAGTGGCAATAGGGCGAGATTTGCAGCACAGATATGACTTTAAATGCATCTTTAAGATGCATGTGAAGCGAAAGTGAATATCCTGTAACGTATACAAATTACAGACTTGACATTTAATATGGAATATTTTTTTCCAAATCATTTTTCTTGAGTTTTTTTTTTCATTTCGCTGACTGATAAATAAATAAGGATTAAAATCGTGTTTTTTTAAAAATAACTTTTATTTATCTTTTTGGTGTCATTGTGACATCAGTTCATTAATTATATTCGCCAGTGAAGCAAACAAAAATACATTGCATATTCTATGACATACGTCCGTAACCTGAGCCTCACGCTCATGTGTCCACTCAGTATCTGTAAGACAAGCGGTTTCTCGTTAAATGACATTCGTCATAACTGTAAATTAATATCTCTGAGACATGTGAACAGATTTGATTTAGCAAATATATCCCCTGGACCTCACAGTAACATACGAAGGCAGCGTGCATTCCTGGTAACGCATATAGACCGCGTCTACTAGTTTCTTTTTTGGCAGAATTAAGTCGACATGCCAAGAGATAGACCGAATTACTCACTCACTCAGCCACAAAAGAGCTTTCAAACTGCACCTTCTTCTTGTTTCTGGTCTTAAATTTGACCTACTCCGTTCTTCCAGCATAATACTCTATGGGAAATAGCTTCGAGTTTTTGTCACCCTCGAGGGTAAACAGTCGGCACCTTGTCGTTGACTTCTCTTGAAAGACGTAATAGTATATGCAATATATAGATTTGACACGTAGATACTCGAACGCAGTCGTTGTG
This sequence comes from Lingula anatina, assembly GCF_001039355.2. Next base: position 304,020 of record NW_019775125.1, on the reverse strand, counting down.
CAACTGAGTTTTGCAGAAATAACGCTATATAAGGAGCCCCTATCAACTTGCTACATAGTTTAGATGATCGCCATCACTTGCAAACACCGAAAGATGGTTCCCTATCTATGTGTTAGTCAAAGAGAAATTAAATTACACTTAAGCCTAGATTACATTGCCAATCCTTCGGATTCCCGGCCTCCGTAGCCCTTAAAGCTTTGCCAAGCTCCAATTAAAAAAAATTAAAAATCTATATGCCATGGGCCGTATCATTGTCAGCGGCGAGCGCTGATTCTTAGCTGAGACAATGTGGACCTCCGCGATTATGAAAAGTCACCACACAGTTTTCGGTCTTAAAATCTTTCTTAAATTTCGTATACGATCTCAGCCTGCCGTTTTTCTTTCTTGCCTCCCCCAACCGATAGTCGTGCATTCTTTCGAAGGAAACCCGGATATCTTTGCTGAAGCATTATTTAAGTTTCTTAAGGGCCTATCTCAACACCATAAAGGAATGGCGAGAAAAAGAATCACAAATCGACCTTGGGGTCAATCCAAAAATACCGGTCCAATGGCAAGACCCCATTTCATAAAGCCCTTCTCATGCTACATTAAAAGCAAGGGGTTTCACTGCTCTCAAAACGACGAAGACTCCGAAAGCGTTTATCGTGGATTTCTACCGATGTAGAATGTGGGGTTTACAAAAGATGAACCCAGGGCGTAGCATGGCACGCGTAGATTGTTTTTAAAATATGTGTATTTAAAGTTTATGCACCCTTTTTTAAAACCATGTAGCTATTTCACAACAACTGGTTTCTAACCAATCAAGGTGACATCCGAACGTGAGGTCAACGCTCATAGCAACGTGAAAATGACTCTACTCCAAGTCGCAGTTGCTGCATTTCCCGATACGCCTATGCTATTGTGCGCACTCGTGGTGCTTTTCCTCCTTATTCTATGGAAACAACACAAGACTAACGGCCTCCCCCCCGGGTCCCTGGGGTCTCCCAGTGGTCGGGGTTCTCCCCTTCCTCGGGAGAGATCCTCACCTCGTCATGATGGGATGGGCTAAGAAGTATGGCGACATATTCAGCGTTAGAATGGGAACCAAGACAACAGTTATATTGAACGGTTATGAAGCTATCCAAGACGTGTTTCAGAGAAAGGGAGCGTTGACTTCTGGAAGACCGCGTATTCCGACTTTTGATTTTCTCCATGGGAGAGGTGAGAACGTAATACATGTTGGACTGCATTGCCCTCTTTAAATGTGTTAAATAGTGACTTACAGGAGTTAAGTAAGGTTGACAGTACATGTAGTGTCATCATGAGCATTATCATGATGACACTACTCCTTGGGCAAATTGCCGTATAATTTAAACCGACCTAATATTCGAATTTGAAATACGTAAACTGTGCAATGATATCGGGTTGTTTACCAAGGCTTTCACAAACTATAGTTATGCCGACATTTTATTGATATATCACTGAGAAACATTTTCGTCATGTTCTGTCTGCCGCTACACCATACTTAAGCTTATAATCTATATTAAATCTTCAACAAGTGGATGCAGAGAGATTGCCAAAATTCTGGTGTCTTATTACTGTCAGTCGTTATGAAAAACAGTTTACGTGATACCCCCACTCCCATGCGTGCTTGTGTACAGCGATTATATAATGTAGTCACAGCTTCATGACACCTGTTGTGGGTTCACGTAGAAGAAATAAAACAACTCGGAGGGGAAGGAGAAGGTCAAGTTTGTGTAGTAAAAAAGACGAAAAAAGAAGAAAAATAGGAACATTATGTTGCATGTACAGTATTTACTACAAACAACCGATTAAACAAAGCATTGCTTATACATTGCTTACTAATACCACGGCTGGGCTTCGAACAACAGGATAATTGCACTTGTAGTATCTATATACAGGCTTCGGTGCTTTTATCCTATTGTTGGAAGCGCCATCTGTGGTATTAGTCTGTTACAACTACTCGACAACCACTGTATGCGACACACAACAGTGGAGCTATTTCGGCTGCGCCTACATATAATTACGCTCTTGTATGTCGTATAGTGATGATGATACAGTGGACGATTTTGTTGTAACTTTTACATACATGTAGGTCAAGGTTGATTATTAGCTTGTGAATAGGACTCAAACATGCATGAGCTGAGACTGTGCTGTGCATAGTACACTGGCGAAGACAAGATATAGAGATCTTATTTAGATTTACACGTTTGACGGTCTCATGTCTATTGTTTTTTTTTAATGTGAGCAATTTTGAGACAAAATCAAGAATCTGTTTGGTTGAAAAATATATGTGGTTCCATGAAAATAGCATCTGAACACTATTATTCATTTGGGTGAAATACGACGAAAAGTGTACATTACTGTTTCCACATTTCACATTCATATCGATTAGTTAACAACAAATGTACTATAGAAAATACAATTTTTTTAAGTAATGATTCCACTACCAAAAAGTGTCACCCCTACCGCATTTGTGTACAACTCTAGCCTAGCCTATCGAAAACAGCATCTGCATTTTTTCTTTTTAGGTATTTTATGCGCCGATTACTGTGCGCGGCAGAGGGCTCAGCGAGAATTTACCTTAAAATACCTAGCAAAAGCTGACACCGAGAAACAAACTGAGGATGAGATAGACGCTCTGCTGCAGTACATCCGAGATACAAATGGCGAACCTTTTGATTTCAACAGCACCATCAGTGCCACTATATCCAACATCATAGAGAGTATCTTGTTCGGAAGCAAACTTGAGCAAGAAGGCCCAAATGTCAAAATTTTGGTCGATTCAATACAAGCTGCATCCAGATTAAGCGCCCAGGCCTCGTTTCAGAACTTCCTGCCATTTCTTTCGTTTTTACCGCAGTGTAGAAATGGAAACGAGGCTTGGAACGTATTTTCAAGCCACGTCACAAGGCTGCTGGAACGGCACATATTGGGTTATGATGCACGCGCCACGAGAGGCCTGGTCGATGCTTTTCTGCACCAATCAAAACGCAGTGACTCGGAGAATTCTTTTTCCTTCAATGATGATGATCTAATAGCAAACTGCCAGACGCTGTATATCGGAGGATCGGAAACCACTTCGACCACATTAACTTGGGGAATGTTGTTCCTCTTATCAAACCCTGACGTCTGTGAAAAGATCAATGCAGAATTGGAAGAAGTCGTAGGAAAGACACGACGCCCCAGTCTTGCCGACAGGCCGAATCTGCCCTACGTTAACGCTACGCTAATGGAAATACAACGCTGCAATTATATTGGACCGCTGTCGCTTCCTCATAAAGCTATACGTGATACCACTATTAATGGCTACGTGATCCCTGAGGGAACGACAATTCTGGCAAACTTTTGGTCTGTGTTCATGGATGAAAAAAATTGGCCCAATCCTCGTGAATTTCGACCTTCAAGGTTTTTAGACGAAGATGGAAACTTGAAAAAGATCGAGACTTTCATCCCCTTTTCCCTAGGTAATATTTTGAAAACATCCTAAACCTTATTTCATTTATCCCATTTTATTAGCGATTTTTTTCAATACTTGATTCGCCACCTTCCGAGCTGATGACATTTTCCTCCCCAGTCAAAGACACGATGTAACCGAGTGTTTTTATATTTTCATAGCATGGCAACAATGACAAAGATTATCAGTTTCCCAATTTTTTATTCAGTTCAATTGTGGCATATAAAGTCATTTATCGGCCTGACGGTGGCATAATAAGGTATATAAAAAGAAGGCATATGTAAGAAGACGGCATATATAAGGCCCCCTGACAGACAACTTCGGACAACGCCTAGAGCACACAACTGCACACAACACACGTGCCTCTTGGTCTCTGCACACACAGTGAATGAATACATATACAAGGTCAAATTCACCACGTGACTTCCAGAGTTACCGGAAGTTACATAAACTGCTAAATATTCATGAGTGTCTTGTCACTTGTCACATTGACATATACAATATTGTAAAATTTTGGCAGACATGTCATTCGAGCATGATCGGTGTACTCTATAACAAGCAATTTCTCTGTTCTTTTTATACAAATTACAACTGAATACAAATTAGAAATTAAAACACAAGTGGCAATTTAATTCGAATACAAATATTTATATTTTTGTTGTTCAAGGAAAGCGATCCTGCCCGGGAGAGACTGTTGCTCGTCAGGAAATGTTTCTGGTCGTTACTGCTTTGGTTAAGGCATTCACGTTCCACGTGCCAGAGGGAGAGGCGATTCCAGATCCAGATGGTAGCTTAGGACTCATGAACGAGCCCCCGAGATACCGGGTATGTGCCAGACCAAGGGACTAATTTATATCGCGACTCCTAGCCACCGGGATTGCTGTGAGCATATGTGGAAGATAGCATACGTAATAAATTTTGAAGAAATAAATTTTGAAATGCTGTCGCCTCCATGAATATATATCTTTTTGTCCCTTTCGTTTGGGGAGCAAACAACTTTCTGCGCTTGATTGTTTGTTGGTTAATTAACAATGTGAGATGAATTCGGCTGATGACCACACCCACCAAATCCGTTTGGGAAAATAATTCACATGCCCATTTTGCTGGAGCTCTTGGTGACATGCAGACATAAGGGAATACTGAGTACTTGATTTCACATGCTCGCTCACCCGATGAGGCGTTACCCTTACTTGATGAACTGTTCACAAATGCTACCGAAAAATGGAGAAAATACACCTCATCTCCCCCCCCCCCCAAAAAAAAAAGCAGTGACTTAAAATCACTTTCTTTCCTTTTCAAATATTTAGCAGAACTACGAAGAAAGAAATCCTTTGACTTTTCAGTCAATGCGTACTATTATTTATCGCATTTACGCATTTGAATATCGCATTATATAACATACCAAAAATACAGTGATAAATAGTTGAATTATATGCATATCCGGATAATATCCAAATACAGATTCCCCTGTCTGTTAAATATGGTAATTTAAACTATGGGTTCATTTCCTATACACTGTAAGATCCATGTCGGTTACTTCTTTGTTTGTTTTTTTTACTTTTCTTTTTTTGCATATTTTTCAGTTTTTTTCGCATATGAAGTATTTTCATAACCGATAACCCCTGCACATAGACCTCAGGCCATATGGCAGATAAAGATGAGAAAAATTATGAGTCTCCGTGTAAGTTATGTTGCTATGGCAACATTCAGGAAAAAATGGTTCTTTTTTATCTTTATAGTGCATTTCAAAGTTTTCTCTGCAAATGAAGAATTTTCATTGTGTCACTCACTACACCAGATTATCAGTATATTTATTTATTTATTTATTCATCTTTCTGGTGCCAATATACTTTTCACTATGACTATTTTCTAATTACATGTATTCAATATTATAAGCAAATATTTACAAATGAGGTTCTCATGCAAAACAACATTACTATACAGTATAATCAGTTGGTTTAATTACTTAATAAGTTGGTGGTTGATTCAGAATCTGCTTTTTTTATTGTTGCATATTGTTATTTATTGTATTTATATCATGTGACTGCAGAAATCATTTAAATTGTTCATTTGCATTTATATTTGTTCTAGTTCTTAAAGTTTCCATTGTTGTTGTGCATGTAGTATTTTAGCAGGGAATGTAAAACTGGGTTCCCATACCTACATGTAGATCCATCTACTGGTAACAGGATCGATCCATCTCCGAGGGGTTTCTCGCTAAATTGCTTTCAGCTTAGGCGGCTTAGATGTCTGGCACGCCTACTGAAGCTGCTAAACGATAACTAATTACTCCTTACGCGTGACAGACATCTGAGCCGCTTAAGCTGAAAGCAATTTAGCCCTCGGGGATGGATCGATTCACAGTTAGTATGATAGGGTCCGGGAATGGTCCCTAATTCGTTTTCAACTTCTCTGTCCAGTGGACAATGCCTTTGAATTTAGGTATCTGCCTCTGTGGATTTCTAATTTGCTACATTTTTCTGAATTTTGCTAAATTTTGGAAATCACATTTAGGTAGCGGCGCTGTCGTGTATGTTTCCCATACATAACTTGATTCGGCCCATTTTCATGTGCATCAAAATCGGGACATAAGTAACCTCAGCACCTGTGCTACATTTCATGGGGCACAGTTGGGACAAAGAAGGCGAAGGCATGTAGTTACTCGGTTCACACATTATTTTAAGTGTGCTTGTGTGAAAAAGAAAATGTCAGGGTTATCAATAAATTCCACGTACTTTCGTCTGGGGAGTTCACCCCTTGAGTTTATCAGAATCAAGCGCGCACCCTCTGAAGGGTTTTCCTGCGTCAGTAGCGACCACCCGATCGGCCAATGTTGCTGCTATTACGAAGTTCATTTTCTGTGTCCGCAACTTGAGCCTCACGCTCATGTGTCCACTCAGTATCTGTAAGACAAGCGGTTTCTCGTTAAATGATATCGTCATTACTGTAAATTGGTATCTATGAGACATGTGAACAGACTTGCTTTAGCAAATATACCCTCTGAACCTCACAGTAACATACGAAGCCAGCGTGCATTCCTGGTAACACATATAGACCGCGTCTACTAGTTTCTTTTTTGGCAGAAATAAGTCGACATGCCAAGAGATAGACCGAATTTCTCACTCACTCAGCCACAAAAGAACTTTCAAACTGCATCTTCTTCTTGTTCCTGGTCTTAAATTTGACCTACTCCGTTCTTCCAGCATAATACTCTATGGGAAATAGCTTCGAGTTTTTGTCACCCTCGAGGGTAAACAGTCGGCAACTTGTCGTTGACTTCTCTTGATAGACGTAATAGTATATGCAATATATATAGATTTGACACGTAGATACTCGAACGCAGTCGTTGTGCAACTGAGTTTCGCAGAAATAACGCTATATAAGAAGGAACCCCGTATCAACTTGCTACATAGTTTAGATGATCGCCATCACTTGCAAACACCGAAGATGGTTCCCTATCTATGTGTTAGTCAAAGAGAAATTAAATTAAACTTAAGCCTAGATTACATTTGCCAATCGTTCGGATTCCCGGCCTCCGTAGCCCTTAAAGCTTTGCCAAGCTCCAATTAAAAAAATTAAAAATCTTTATGCCATGGGCCGTATCATTGTCAGCGGCGAGCGCTGATTCTTAGCTGAGACAATGTGGACCTCCGCGATTATCAAAGGTCATCACACAGTTTTCGGTCTTAAATTCTTTCTTAAATTTCGTATACGATCACACATCGACCTCGGGGTCAATCCAAAAATACCGGTCCATTTCATAAAGCCCCTCTCATGCTACATTAAAAGCAAGGGGTTTCACTGCTCTCAAAACGACGAAGACTCCGAAAGCGTTTATCGTGGGTTTCTACCGATGTAGAATGTGGGGTTAACAAAAGATGAACCCAGGGCGTAGCCGCGGGAGTTTAGTGTAAGTGGAGTGAGTCAGAGTGTGATTTGACGGATGTCTCTATTTTATTTTAAAATTTTAATGCATGCGTGGGGTATTTTGTTTCGTATCCCCCCCCTTTATTTTATTGACTCCATTGGACCCTATGGGGATTTAACAACATCCGTTTTGAATACTTTAACCAATTTTGATGGGGTGTTTTGCTTTATGGTAGACTAGCATGGCACGCGTAGATTGTTTTTAAAATATGTGTATTTAAAGTTTATGCACCCTTTTTTAAAATCATGTAGCTATTTCACAACAACCGGTTTCTAACCAATCAAGGTGACATCTGAACGTGAGGTCAACGCTCATAGCAACGTGAAAATGACTCTACTCCAAGTCGCAGTTGCTGCTTTTCCCGATACGCCTATGCTATTGTGCGACTCCTAGCCACCGGGATTGCTGTGAGGATATGTGGAAGATTACAAAAGTAATGAATTTTGAAGAAATAAATTTTGAAATGCTGTCGCCTCCATGAACATATAAGAGCAGATCCTTCGAATATTTCTGGCCCTTTCGTGTGGGGAGCAAACAACTTTCTGCGCTTGATTGCTTGTGGGTTAATTGATGTTGTGAGATTAATTCAGCTGATGTCCAAATCACCCATTTGGTTTGGGAAAATAATTCACTTACTTATTTTGCTGAAGCTCTTGGTGACAAAGAGAGTACTGGTTACTTTTAGTCACAATTGCTCATCCGATGAGGCGTTACCCTTAGTTAATTAAACGTTCCCAAATCGAAAAATGGAGAAAAAACACCTCGTCCCCCCTCCAAAGAAAGCGAAGAAGGGCTTTAAATCACTTACTTTCCTTTTCAAATTTTAAGCTGAGCTACAAAGAAAGAAATCATTTGACTTTTCAGGCAATGCGTCCTGCTATTTATCGCATTTACACGGTACAATATGAGCGAAAAATGAATATAAAGTTAACTACATCAAGCTGGAATCCATGGAATATTTGAAAAAAAAAAACGCATATACAGTTAAATGAACTGTGTGTCAAATAATAAAAATTGGAGAAATTGGAGGCAATGAACTCGAGTCTCAATCGGCATTTTCTGCTCATTCATCACGAAAGAAGCTAAAGACGAAGTATGTGCTCGCTGCACAGAGCACTGAAGAAAAAAAAGACATAAACAAATCAATTGCCTGGCTAAGATTACAACTTATTAAGCTGTACTTGAAGCAGCTCTCATTTTTAGCCAACTTTTTAGTCCATCTGCAACACTACAGGCTTCAGTCTTTGTGGATATGCTGTAGTCACGCCTCTCTCTCTCTCTCTCTCTCAGCGTAGCCATGTTGTAAACGACACTAAGATATTTCTAAATTATGTAATACCTTTGACAGCCCTCATTTTCCTAATGAAGTATGCCTGTCAGAAGACGAAATATTGGCTGTCAAAATTCAGTTAAATTTTTTATAGCTATTGGCAAATGGAACTTTCTTTGTTTATTGAAATCAAGCTGCACAGCAATGTTACAGACGTAACATACAAACACATAAATAGCTACATAGAGTTTAATAACTTTTTACTTGCTCATTGTCACACTCCATTTTTAACAGTGTCTAGGATTTGAAGTCGCACGCTACTAGTACTTGTAACGCTTCCAACAGACATACCTAACTTTTTAACACAGTGTATTGTAAGATGAATGTTAATGCCCATACTCTGGCACGACTTACCCTAAACATATTGGATTTCAATTCCGAGAACTACTACTATTCCTATCACGCTGGCAATACACCTCGGAAAAGGAGGGTGTGTAACCTGAACTGAATATGTTCATAAACAGTAAGCTAAGTAACAACAGTCTTTGCTTCAGGCAGTCATTGTGGATAAGCCCGTGGTGCCGCCGCCCCCGCGTTTGTCGTAAACGAAACTGTACTCCCTTGTTCCCGGTACTCCTTTACTCCCTGTAGCACGAGTTTCTTCTCACGCTATTAAGACCAGAAAATCTTTCCAATCCAAGCAGCAAAAAGTTCCTTTCAACATTATGAATATTTTATATCAATAATACCGAAACCACAATGCTGCTGACAACATAACTCGGTGAACGTACACACGTGTTTCCCTTGCAGACACCGCTGCCCCGAATATGTGGGTAGTATGCCGGTTAATAACAGCACGATGAACGCGTTAGAGCATGAAATACTGTGAACTATTACGGTGACATTACATTTTGCTGTATTCCAGATTGGTAAGAATCTTAGAAACTGCATTTAGGCCTCAAGGCTTGAAACGGTATTACAGTATTACCAAGCGGTGTGTATTGAAAAACTGAGACAGTGACAGCAAAAGCGGGACTGAAGTTTGAGCTGTGTTTAGCCCATATATATATACGTGAATACTGGGGAAAATTGTATACTTATCTTTTACATGTTAATGTTCAATGACTAGAATAAGAAATTTAAACCCATAACATTGGTAGTTTGAGGCTGTAAAAGAAACAAAAATAACATGGACATACGCAAAACCAATAACTTGTGAGACTTGTCCAAAATAATTGTTTTCTTGCAGGAATGATGATGACGAAGACTGCAACTGTTTAAGTCAGTATGTGCTGTCAAAGGTAGGCGAATGATTTTCAAACTGATGAATTTTTTAGAGATGCCTTGTTCAATAAAGTATGGTTTGCAACAATTGGGTATCAAGAAGTGGAAGACCAAACCTTACCATCATCTTGCAATGACCTTGTTGTCAGGGTGTCCGCCTCCAAAGCGGGAGGAGGTGGAATCGTCCTCCCCGGGGATGTACCATTTCTTCATTAACGGTACCTGTTGCCCCCCTACTTGGCACTAGGGTTAAACCAGGCGTTAAGTTCTTGGTCTGACAGCGAGAGGCAAGGTTCGTTTGTGCGCATCATACGGCAACCGGGCTGTATCCTCCCCAGGGAGGCGAGAGTGTCATAGAACTATAGTTTCATTAAGAATGAGCCCCCCCCCCCAAAAAAAAAAAAAAAAAGAAAAACTCAATGCTGCTGCGTAATACAACCCTTATTTTCGCAAAACACACCACCTGTCGCTATGCAGCCGTCAAAATTTCATAACAAACCCCATCGTCGGCGCCTGGCGCTTGGCGGGGTACATAAGCGACAGCTGGTTGTTGAAACAACATTTCTTGGAAATGTACCCGCCCATTATTGTTGACTGACATGATAGAGTGCACCGTAAATATTTGATACGTAATCACTTGAAGATAGATTTGTACAAGTTAGATTAAAAGGAGACTCTTCCAAAAGAGCGGCATATATGATCTTGTCAAGTTATTCAGATGGACGTCAACGCCAGCAAACACCAAAAGATAATGTCGTATCTACTGGTAAGTTTAGTTTGAAATTTAATAAGATTCCGCCCGCAAGAAAACGCAGTAGATACTCCAGCGCAGTAGACTACTGCACTCATACTGCAAACCGCAGTAGACTACTGCAATCATACTGCAAACATGCTTCAAATCTGCTTCGATTTGGGAACTAATTAGCATATTTGAAACATGCTTCTATTATGCTGTTAAACTACTGCATTAATGCTCCTCTCTGTACAAACCTATGTACTTTTTGGAGTAGAATTGCAGTAGGCTATGCTGCATTTCTACTGCAAATATGCTCCACACCACTACTGCGTTAATGCTTTTTTGCTACTTCGATACTACTGCATTTTCGTGCGGGCGCGCTTTTCATTAAATGATCCTTCTTAAATGTATCTTAAGGAGTTGCACGGGAATCAGAGATGCCTTTGTACCTCAGTTTCTTATCTAGGAGTGTGAAGTGCGGCAAGACCAATGAGTTGGCCATTAATTTCAGCCATTTATTAACTGCTAAAGGTATGATTGCAATTTAAACATAGCCGTTTTGAAAATATTTTTATAAATACAAATGTCCAAAAAGGGATCATCCAATTGTTATAAAAAATACGTTCCAGGCGTAAAAAATAATAATTACTGTGGCATTAACTTTTTCTTCGAAATGAACCAAATCGTTCACATTCGCAACTTATTGTTTAAATTTTGGATAGGATATTATCCAGATCTATATAATTTGTTACCAAGCTTTATCTTATTGATTTGATGACAGTGCTTCAATGATTTGTTTTGTGTATTTTTAAACAAAATCATTTATAAACCGATACCTATAGTCCTCAAACGAATAATATTTTATAATTTCTACACGAAGGACTTTAGTTATCAGGAAATGCTGGTTGTAGTAGAGATTATAATTTTCTGTAATCTACAGAAATGTTTAAACTATTAAAAAAAACTTCAGTGAAACTTAAAACATAAAATGGCGGAGGAGTGAGAGAAACATTTTAAAGTTTATTTGTATTATTTTAGAAAATACTTAAATACACTTCACTGCAACATTTTAATGATTAATTTTTTTTTGCTTTCATAAATACAAACTAATTTTCTCTGTCTGCCTGTCCACTCTTGGAGGCTTTTCAACAAATTGCAAAATGTGTATACTCATACTAAGTGTCCGTCGTTTTCATCTTATTCAGATAAATCTGTTATTATAAAGCCTGTTCACGATCGAGGTGTTTGTTAGCTGCTCTTTGCCATTTGGTGAAAGCAAATGAGCCTGCAGTGCTCTAGGCAAACAGATTCCACTTAATTCGAGCATAAGGAAATAAAAATAAAACAAAGAAACCGGTTGAATGTCGCCGGCCGCGTCGTTTTACGCCTTGCACAGCACTTTTTTTCTGGTCAGAGTTGAAGTGTGGCCATTTGGTCCAAAACCCGTAACGATGATGAGTCAGTTTGGAACTCACCAATAAAAGTGCCAAACATTTGAAGGCACTGGTGCTGTGACACAGCGTATGACGAAAAACTCTCAAGTAATGATAAGTGATGCGAGTCCTAATAGTACATCCGTAAGTAGTAGGACAGTCAATATGATGATTGTGTCAGCGCCCGGAATAATGTGCAATTCCCACGCCTTACAGATACAGATTGTATTATATTTCGTGATTTTACATAGTATATAACCTTTAAATGAAAAATAAAGAAATCTAAATTATTCTATGAAATTCTTGACATCATTTCTTGTATAATTATCTTTGTGCACAGCTGTTCAAATTAAGACTTCGAAGTTCGAACCAGTAACAGTGAACACAAAATGTAGTTTACAGCTGAAAAAAAAAAAAAAAAAAAAAAAACAATGTGAACTCGTGCAAAATCAATAACTAAACTGTGAAAAGTAACCATAATAATTGATTTCTTGTAGTATTGATGATTACTAAACCTTGAACAGTAGGTGCTGATAGATCAAGTTCAAGTTCAACCTGATGGGTTTTTCAGACATCCTACAGTGTATGGTCAATAAAAAAAGCCTGCAAAACCAGTAAAAATTAGAAGAAGAATGTTAGCGACCAACCAAAATCATCAACAGTTTTCCTAACTATATTTTTTCCTTGAACTGGTGAAAAGAAGACTTAACGGCGCTGCGTAATATAGCCCCTATTTTCGAAAAACACACCGTCTGTTGCTGTATGTGCAGCCATCAAAATTTCATGACAAACCTTACCTTTGTCGTTTGAGTTTCCTTTTTTCTTCGTAGGGGTACAGACAATTTTCTTCTGAAAAGAAAAATTATGCCATGCGCATTTTTTTCTGTAAGTACCACTTACAAGAATAATAATATCACGAACTGATAAATAAATGGATACTTGGTGGGCAGAAGAGTTTCAGTGGCCAACTGTACATTGTGGCTTTAATGTAGAAGGAACACGGTTTTATTATTATTAAACTTTTATATATGTAAAATAAGTGTTAAGCAAATCAATCTTTCAAGTGATCTTCACCCGTGTAAAATTGCCAAATGAAGTCGAAAGTTATACTAGGATCTGCCCATTTCTTTTTTATCAGCCTGGATGTTATAGTCGGATCATTTTAGTTTCCTTTGAGAACATATCCCACGCCTCGTTGATCGATCTAGGAATGGGAACCTAGTCCTAGAGGGAGGAAGGGGTACTACTTCCATGTATAAGCTGTGCTCGTCCAGTTAGTAACAGTTAGAGTGAGGGATACTGTGTCCTTGCATGTATAAAATAGACACTGTCATATTAGTGGAACTGAAGTGTCATTGTTTGTGCTATTGTTCTATGAGGAGAAGTGACAGGTGTGTTTAGACTTACTAATTAATGTGATTATTGAGGTATGAATTGTATACTTTCCTTGCGTATTGGTTTTGGTAGGTGGATAAAGAATTTCGAATCAGGAACGTGCAGTTTGGGGCTGAAAAATCAATAATTTAAATTGACTTAATTGTCCAAAATAACTGTTACTCACAGTAATGTTGATAATTATATCTTGAACTGTGTAAGTCTATAGGTTCTGGCAAATGTAATCTCAATGGCCGATTGGTAAACTTAAAAACATTTTTATGGATTATTTATTATAATCATTTGTATGTAAAATAAGTAGTCTGTGGATAAAAAAATTGAAGTTATCTTCTCTTGGGTAACCATCGCTTAATGAAGTTCAAATTAATCGAAATACGAGGCTCTTATTTACAAAATAGATGCTTGCTAAATGTATGCAAATAACATTTACTGGTGAAAAAAGTCTTCACCCATTTTGTACAAATAATACCTCTTCTGAATTTTGCTTAAATCTTTTTTGACCAAGATGTCGGCATTTAACGGCACATTGCATGCTTTTTTTACAGCGTGCCTTAACAGTCGTTTTACGTTAATACTCGATCCCCTTTGAATAGAATTTGTCTGTTATCATATATAAATAATGTTTTTGTCACACAGCATACCCAAACGTATGCACACGAACTATCGAGTTATGCAAAATCTCAAGCACATCTGTATACCAATGGCCAAGGATTTCATGTTGGTTGTGATTTCCTTTGTCTCTTGCTGATAACATATGACCCCCGCTTTGTTGTTTCTGATACTATTAAGGTGGTACTTGACTCCTAGATTCTTCATTATTGTCCAGATTTTGCTTACGTTTCTTCTGTACTTTGGGGTATAATTCCCTTCCTCCAATATACATGTATATATATATATAATTACTTGTGAAAAATCAGAGAATCACCTTGACCTTTAAAAAAGGTATTTTTAGCAAAACAATAAAAAAGGGAACCTACAGGTATCACAGGGTGGAAGGTTGTATCCTTTAACATATACTTTGCACTTGCAATTAATCCCTTCACAAACTAGCCGAATTGACACATTTTTTTTTTTTTTTTTTTTTTTGTCATATACAGCTTAACAAAATAGTTTCCACATTCTTTTTATGTGCCGAAATATATAATTTAACATTTAAGAATATCATTTCATTGGGAATAATGTTCCGAGGTTTGGGAACAGGCTGTGGGTCCATCATTACTTGAAAACGAGGTCCTAAGTTCCTAAGACTTGCGTGTATAAATGTATTCTATGTATATGTCACAGGCCCAGGCCAAATCTAGTCCTATGCCTAAGAAGCCCAGATCCCATCTTAATTAAGGCCTGACTGGGCCCAGTCTTAATGTCTGCATTTTTAACAGCAAAATGGGCAATTTAATTGACCAAGTTAATTGGCCTAGCTGCCAGTGTGTTTTTATAGCATGTGTAGGGGATTTCTTACATCAAGGCACACATTATGATACTTGCAGGTGTGGTAAATGAGGTATAGTTGTATATCATTACTTGTAATTTGTAAAATACATCTGAGGATGATACTTTAAAAGATGTTTAATGTTTAAAGAAAAAGTGTATAGATTGATTTAGTAACATTCAGAAATGTTAAATTAAAAGTGGGCTGCCATTTGTTAGTGTATTATTTTAATTATGTAAGTTTTGCAAAGATTATAGGAAATGTCTGCCCAATAATATTTTGTTGACCTTTTTAGAAAAAAAATATGCATTTTCTTAAGGATCAGCCTTATCTCAGTCAATGCAACTTGTTGTCTACCTGACTTTTTAGATTTGGGCTGGGGCTGTGACATATACATTCCGACTGAATGGCTAACATGCATATATTATATTATATTATATTATATTATATTATATTATATTATATTATATTATATTATATTATATAAGGTTCTTCAAGCGATTCTTATCAGCGCCTCGGCACAACGTGGAGGTTTAAAACCAGGGGTCAGGCTCATTGACCCAGCGAGCGTGACTTTGTACTCGTGCGACACAGGGGACATTTATGACAGTAGCACGTGGGTTCTTGTATATCCAAACGGAACGGGGCAAGTTGAAGTGAACAACACCATAAGTACCAGACAGGCAGGAGGTTTGATGCACAAAATTAACGCCGTACAGGAAGTTGGTGAGTTACACAAACCAAGATGTAATAGTCGAAAGAATGAAATAATATTGTAAACTCTTCTTATGTTACTTTCTGTGTTTTTAAAGTTGTCTATTTTCAAAAGGGTTAAAAAGAGTGAAAGAAAAAGTGAAAAAACGAAAAACATATTTTAGTTTCAAGTATTAACTCCGCCAAGTAGGTTTTGTTTTCACATTTGTATGTCTATCTGTTTGTTTTTCACCAGCCTAACTGAAAAAGTAATTAATTTTGATAGAGTTTCCACAATAGGTCATATATTGTGTAGCTTAAGAAATATACTGTATGTCCCATGGTATAATTATTATTCAACTAAATATTATTAGTTATCAAATAAAATTGATTGTCTGTAAGTAATATTGTTCAAAAGGTTCTAGAGGGATTGTGACTAAATTTTCAGGAAAGGTCAGAAATGAACAGTATATGGGTGCTGATTAATCAGTTATTAATTAAAAAGTTAATAATCAGTTTATGGATGAGTTAAACAGTTAATAGTTAATAAATCAAACAATACACTGTGATTATCAATGATAATGGGGATTTAGTTTATAGATTAGTAAATGAAACTTACTAATAATAATGAGAATTAAGTTACCTTGGCTGAGGTCTGTGCTCTCTGAGTGTTGTGTTTTTCTAGCGTTGTATATTAAATGTTTCTGTTTTCAGGCACCTACCTTTTTATGTTAGCCTCTGTGGCGGAACTGGAGGACATCTTTGAATACCTGAACGAATCCCTAGAAACACAAACTATAGAAAGAGTAACGAGACCCGAGGCAGAAGAATTTATACCAGATCCAAACCTTGTAGAATCTCTGATCAACTATACATTTTCAAATGATAACTTCACTCTCAGTGGATCAGCTGTCAATGTGACAGAGTCCCCTGAACTAAGCGAAAATGTTCCAGGTGTTGGAGCCCACAACTTTGTACCGGAAGGAGAAAATGTGCTTGTTTTTACAGGTTACATACTTCGTGCATTATGCATTTGAGAGTTTACCGAAAGCTAAATGTTGTTAAGATATCAATAAACAGTAACTGTCTATAATGTTAAATTCCCGTATTCTCAGAAAGTTCTAAGAAAGTTCTTAATAAGCTCACTATTTACTCATATTCTGCTACTGTGTACATACCTGTGTCGCTTTATATTTCATGCTTATGAAAAGAAAAAGGCACATCGCTTTCAAATGTACCATGAAATTCCGCTTACATTTGCTGAAGATTATTACATAAATACAGTTGTTTTACCAAAATCCTTTAAAATATGGTTTCTGGAGGCCTTCCATTTATCTGGGGATTGAAAGCAATGTAATATTTTGTAACTATTGGGGCTTAATTAAATTTACTACATTTAAAAGCAAAGCTTGTTTAATATTTCTAGGACAGAACGTGTGGAAGTGCGCTGGCCACAGGTACAGTGACAGTGAGGGCAATGAGCACGTGACGTACTATCTCGTGATACCAACTGATCAGAGTCAGGGTGCTAGTGAGGGTGACATCTTAGTGGGCTCTGAAAGCAGAGGATTTCTGGAAACTGTGACCCACATCGACCAAACAGGAGGGAAGTTCTTTGTGCATTCCGATCTACTGTTTTGTGGAGACCTGGAGGAAAATGCAACAGAGCTAATGTGAGGTTTTATTTTGTTTCGAACTGTGGAATAAGGTTGTAATATCTTTCACATGTTCTCATTTCCCAGATGAAGTCTGACTTTTAGCAGACAAAATATTTCTTAGTAAATCTCTGTTAATTTTGCTATTGCTAAAGCTAATGAAACTTGAAAACACATAGGCAATAGAACTGTTCACTAAGGTGTTTTATTGCCAAAGTTGCCAAATCAGTTTGAGTAAGTCTACCAATTTATGTCTTGAGAAAAGGAAAACATTCACACATTATCAAGTACTGTATGAGTTTAAATTTGGCCGAATCTTTACTTGATTAATATAAATACCTGTACAACAGTAGATGGCTACTTTAAATTCAAAAAGAAAAGAAATATACGGTTTTGTTTTAGTGTCACTGATATCGACATGCCAGAATCTGCATTGTTTTGTCAAGGCGGTGACGGAATACCAGGACTTCACGTAAATAACCAATCAGCTGCTGTCAATAAAGGTGACGTCATTGCCGGGCAGCCATCTGAAGCATTTGCTGCAAAGGTATATAAATCGTATTAATAAATTAATTTTTGCTTAATTTTTTTTGGAAAAAATATTCTTTGTACCAAATATGTGCATTCTACTTTCCATTTTTAAGTACACCATTCTAAGATATGGAAACATTTTTCAGGCAATCAGATGCAACACATCGGGTATTTATACCGTTTGTGAAGTGACGCCCATTTTGGAAATTGCCAGCAATGAAATCACATTAGCCAGCTCCAACCTTCCAACAGCAAAGGGTAACCGAGTTAAAAGAGAGACATACTCGTTCACACCCGCTGATTTTACTAAAGTTTTTTCAGCCACTCTGGGGCAAATCAAGGTGAAAAGCCTATACATGTACTAAAACTGTACAGCATGTAATTAAATATTTTTGGAAAGCGTGTACATTTTTAAACAGTTATAGAGGTTGAATTACTGATACTAAGTCAGCATTATTTTTCGTCCAATTACTATTCTTGAACACAGATTGTAAAAGTGGCTCCATCATGTAATTTTTTTTTAAAAGTTCGTTTATAGTCAATAATTTTTTTACAAACGTTTCAGTTTCCCTGTGGGAAATTTACTGCGACTGCCGCAGCGACGTTTAAGGCATCATTGACTACCAGTCTGACTACGAAGTGCTCTGCTCCTTTTATTAAAAAGGTCCGTGCAGCAATCTCTGCCTCTTTGACGTTAACTTTAACGCTGCGACTTGACATTGCATGCAGGTAAGAGACTATCAAATTTTGCATTAAAGGACAACAGCTGGCGATATGTACACAGGTGTTCACTATCATAACGCTGGCTCATCTCTACAAGAATCGTGTGACGAAAGGCAATTATCACATGTCTGAGCTGCGCTGTATCCAGTAAATTTTACTGTGAAACTATTTGCAATTGATTTCTCCGCATGACGGAAGTCGGAGCTGCTTAGGGTTGGATTCGTCAGTTGGTATCTCTCCTTCGAATACTGGTTCGACAACTACAGGCCGTAGCGCGCACGTGCACTTTTTGTTGTGAATCCCATAATTAAGACATTATCTCAGCACGCGTCATCGTCTAACCCTCCTCACAATATTGACATCAATTACAAAAAATTAGAATGCTTTTATTCCGTATACCAAGGAGTATGGCAACGGTTGTCTTGGTGGTGTGGAACACTAACTGAGCTCATGCTAGTACACGCTTGTTATTTCATCGGATTTTAGCCGAAGAAGAAATTTTCATCATTGTGTCAATCAATTGGCAAAAAAAAAAAAAAAAAAAAAAAAAAAAAAATGCATTCAGACCATGATAGCGGGTAATCATGGCTCATCTGAACAAGAGAAATGTACACTTATACCCCTCATTATTAACATTTTTATGATAATAAATCTTAAAAATAATAAATAACAAGTTAGTTCTATAAACAAGCTTGTCTTTCTATTTCAGTTATACATTATCGGGCCCTGACAACCCGAAGTATAACCATCCGATCGACAACAAA
This sequence comes from Lingula anatina, assembly GCF_001039355.2. The sequence continues at coordinate 284,722 of NW_019775125.1, read as the reverse complement.
GTCATCGTCCCATTCTGTATACCTATATTTTGGGGTATATGCATTCCTGCTGCCGTTGTTGCCGATTTGACTGTGGGATACACGTTCACTGCTCAGGTAAGTTGTTTGATTAATAGAACATTTATGTCTATCCGTATGTGAATGTATCAGTTATATTTTCTTGTTTAACCCCCGCTTTACCGTTTAACACTTTTGGTTGTTATTGCCTTACCGCAGAGCTTGGAGAGTATACTGTTCTTGGTTCAAAACTCGTTTTCAGGCCAAAGGATTTGTGTCACTTACATTGGAACGCACGGGCAATCTCAGCGCCTCTGCCCAGTGGGATGACTCTAGTGACATCTCTTTCTCTGGTCCGACAGTAAGTTATGATTTAATAGTGTTAATGTAAACTGCATAGGTACTATTGTTCAAAGGGTTGTCCCACCTTCATGCAATCCCATGTACTTTTATTGTAAACAAATTAGCACTTGACAGCTGTAAAGCATTTTGAAATAATGTTTGTTATTACAAGTACATATATCATAGCTGATATGACTCAAGGTAAGACAAACAAAAGACACTTTAACAAGGTAAAAAATGAAATATTCACATCACCAAGATTCTTTTCAGCTATCTGAGTGACATATGGGTGTTGTTTTTTTTTTACATATTTATCTTACTCCATGTCGAGTAAGGGACTAATTTCATTAAGCCATGAACATGTATAGAAAGGATTGAACGAAAACATAAAGCTGCACATACTTTGAAATAATTCATTACGTCAGTTTTTGCAGAACCATAATATCGCAAGAAATTTCAAGCCATAAAGTCAGTTTATGTCCTGTGAAACATTGATAAATTTGATTAATTAGGGTGTATGTAACCACTGAAACGTACCACACAAGGATGATTTTTGTATTGTTCTTACCATTCTTGTGTTACCTTCCCAAGTTTTCGTTGACCCCGATGACCAAAAACTTCAATGGTGGGTTGGAGAAAGACGAGACGTTTGTCCGAGCACAACTTACGATAACCCCAGCGTTGAAAGTACATGTTCCAAACATGGCTAAAATTGAGCGCATCATACGAGCCGCATCTTGGTGGATTAAATGGTGGTTGAAAGATCTGTTTGGGGAAGGAGCATCGATCAGTAAGTTATTTTGGGGGGATTTTATTTTAAGAAATATCATTTATGAGTCAATTTACTGAATTTGTGACTGCATTTTTTATTTTGCAAAAAATAAATAAATAATACTAAGAAACTTTAAGATCGCGGCTGCCCAATATGTTACCAGCTAAGATACTAAAAATACTAAAAGAATGGTAAATTAACATATAGTTTAGAATTTGTTTACAATATGCTGACTGCCACCTTTGCACATTAGGTTTATATTTTATATATTACTTTTATATATATGTTATATTTGTACCTTTTTAATCGATCTTCAGATTGAGGCACGAACCTTTGTGTGTTTTGCAAAATAAATAACATAAAAAATAACCCATCTCTTCGTTGTATCAGACATAGATCCGATTCTTGAGTTCGTCCTATCAGCACCACTGATAGGCAGAGCAGAGGCCTTTACATGTCCTAGTGACTGCGAGAATTACCCTGATGAAAATATTAAAGTGGCAGCTCACGCGGGACTTCCCGAGAGTTATAACGGAGACCTGTACATCCGGGTACCTCTTACAAAGTTTGTAAAAACTTATAAAGTGTTTGAAATGAAAGGAAACCATTTTGATGGCAGGTGAGCACCAACGTCTGTTGACAATGCATGGTTTTATCTTTTATAGTTGGAAATTCAAAGATGATCGTTGCTGTGATTCAGATACTTAAAAACATTTTGATGACTAAGATCTGCAAAAACAGTATATTTTTGGTATTTTCTGTTGCTTAGGAAGCAGAACCTACATTCTGGGTAAAGAACACGTATTTCTGCGTTTTTTGATTCAGTAGCGTAAAAATATCATTGGTTACAATTTAAATGCCTTAGTAACTGCTTGACTTTAAATGTGCTGTTTTATATAGAAGATAGTAGCCAATGGTTTAAACATTGTCAGACACTACCAAGAAACATTTGAATATTGTTTGAATATTATCTTCAGAACGAATAATCCAGATTAACACATTCATATACTATCTGCATATACCACATGTAAGGGTGTCTCGTTTAAAACATAAATTAGCCTTACAAACCATCTAACTTAAAGCATCGATATATTATTTTTGTTACAGAAAGTGCCTGGAATGGAATCCCTTTCCGCCATGTGTTTGGATGACGACACCTGCCATAAATAAAACAACACTTGATGACATTCCTTATAAGACAATTCCCCTATCACCCACTGCTATAAAAATCACTACCAAACCCACTGCAATAACATACACTACCACACCCACACATATAACAAACACTACCACATCCACTGATATAACAAATACTACCATACCCACTGCAATGACATACACTACCACAGCCACTGATATAACAAACACTAGCACACCCATTGCAATGACATACACTACCACAGCCACTGATATAACAGACAGTACCACACCCATGAATATAACAGCCACTCCCAAACCCACTGATATAACAAACACTACCATATCCACTGATATAACAAATACCACCACACCCACTTATATAACAAACACTACCATACCCAATGGTATAAGAAACACTACTACACCCACTGCAATGACATACACTACCACAGCCACTGATATAGCAGACAGTACCACACCCATGAATATAACAGCCACTCCCACACCCACTGATATAACAAACACTACAACATCCACTGATATAACAATTACTACCACACCCACTTATATAACAAACACTACCATACCCAATGGTATAAGAAACACTACTACACCCACTGATATAACAAACACTACCACATCCACTGATATAACAAATACTACCACACCCACTGATATAACAAACACTACCACATCCACTGATATAACAAATTCTACCACACCCCCTGCAATGACAGACACTACCACAGCCAGTAATATTACAAACACTACCACACCCAATGGTATAACAAACACTACAACATCCACTGATATAACAAATACTACCACACCCACTACAATGACATACACTACCACATCCACTGATATAACAAACACTACCACATCCACTGATTTAACAAACACTACCACATCCACTGAATTAACAAATACTACCACACCCACTGCAATGACATACACTACCACGGTCACTGATATAACAAATACTACAACATCCACTGATATAACAAACACAACCACATCCACTGATATAACAAACACTACCACATCCACTGAATTAACAAATACTACCACACCCACTACAATGACATACACTACCACACCCAATGGTATAACAAACACTTTAACATCCACTGATATAACAAATACTACCACACCCACGAATATCACAACCACTCCAACACCCACTGATATAACAAACATTACCACTGAATTAACAAATACTACCACATCCACTGATATAACAAATACTACCACACCAACTGAAATGCCATACACTACCACACCCAATGGTATAACAATCACTATAACATCCACTGATATAACAAATACTACCACACCCACTACAATGACATACACTACCACAGCCATTGATACAACATCCACTGATATAACAAATACTACCACACCCACTGCAATGACATACACTACCACAGCCAATGATATAACAAACACTACCACACCCACTGATATAACAAACACTACCACACCCACTACAATGACATACACTACCACAGCCACTGATATAACAAACACTACCACATCCACTGAATTAACAAATACTACCACACCCACTACAATGACATACACTACCACAGCCACTGATATAACAACTACTACCACATCCACTGATATAACAAACACTACCACAGTCAATGAATTAACAAATACTATCACACCCACTACAATGACATA